>JBBFKN010000289.1:0-49706 GCA_039654755.1 Calcarius lapponicus | reverse complement strand
AAAATTCCCTGATTTTCCAAGGATTTTTATCTCAGTGTCTTCAGGAAATTCCAGAGAACACATTCCCAATTCTCTGATTTAAAACAAAAACCTTTGCCGTAGGGATCGTTCCTTAAATTCAGAACTTTCTCCAACGGGCTAAAAAATTGGGATTTTCCCCCATTTCCTGGGGACTGATAAGGCAGGTTTTGTTACATCCTCAGATACCGAGGAACATTCCCAAAATTCCCTGATTTTCCAAGGATTTTTATCTCCAGGAACTCCAGAGAAAACATTCCTAATTTTCTGATTTAAAACAAAAACCTTTGCCGTAGGGATCGTTCCTTAAACTCAGAACTTTTCCAGGATTGCTCCAACGGGCTAAAAATTGGGATTTTCCCCATTTCCTGGGTGCTGATAAGGCAGGTTTGGTTATCTCCGATCCTCCGCTTGCTCCCGTCGCTGTTCCCGTTCCCGGCGGGGGATTTGTTGGGATTCACGTGGAGCAGCCTCGTGTTTTCCCTGGAGATGAATCCCAGCCCGGTGGGAAGCGGAAATGCCGAAGGAAACTCAGGGAAAATCGTGGATGGGGCTGCTGAGCGTTCCCAGCTCCGCTTCCCAAATTAATGGATTTTCCATCGGCATCCAGAACGCAACAGACAAGGGAAAAAATCCTCCCTTTTCCTCTTTTCCTACTTTCCCATGGATTGGAAGTGTCCTTGTGGCCATCCCAAATCCCCGTGCCCATCCCAAATCCCTGTGGCGATTCCAAATCTCCCATCCCAAATCCCTGTGCCCATCCCAAATCTCCCATCCCCAATCACCCATCCCAAATCCCTGTGCCCATCCCAAATCCCTGTGCCCATCCCAAATCCTCGTGCCCATCCCAAATTTCCTTTGCCATCCCAAATCTCCCATCCCAAATCCCTGTGTCCATCCCAAATCCCTGTGTGTCCATCCCAAATCCTTGTGCCCATCCCAAATCCCCATGACCATCCCAAATCTCCTTTGCCATCCCAAATCCCCATGCCCATCCCAAATTCCCATCCCAAATCTCCCATCCCAAATTCCTGTGCCCATCCCAAATCTCCCATCCTAAATCCCTGTGCCCATCCCAAATCCCTGTGCCCATCCCAAATCTCCCATCCCAAATCCCTGTGCCCATCCCAAATCTCCTATCCCAAATCCTCATGGCCATCCCAAATCCCCATGGCCATCCCAAATCCCCATGGCCATCCCAAATTCCCATCTCAAATCCCCGTGCCCATCCCAAATCTCCCATCCCAAATCCCTGTGCCCATCCCAAATCCCCGTGCCCATCCCAAATCTCCCATCCTAAATCCCTGTGCCCATCCCAAATCGTCATGGCCATCCCAAATCCCTGAGGCCATCCCAAATCTCCTTTGCTGTCCCAAATCCCTGTGGCCATCCCAAATTCCCTGTGCCCATCCCAAATTCCTGTGCCCATCCCAAATCCCCATGCCCATCCCGAATTCTTGTGCCCATCCCAAATTCCCGTGGCCATCCCAAATCTCCCATCCCAAATCCCCGTGCCCATCCCAAATCCCCGTGCCCATCCCAAATCTTCCATCCCCAATCTCCCATCCCAAATCCCTCTGCCCATCCCCATTCCCTGTGACCATCCCAAATTCCCATCCCAAATCTCCCATCCCCCAATCTCCCATCCCAAATCCCCGTGCCCATCCCAAATTCCCATCTCAAATCCCTGTGCCCATCCCAAATCCCTGTGCCCATCCCAAATCTCTTATCCCAAATCCCTGTGCCCATCCCAAATCTCCCATCCCAAATCCCTGTGCCCATCCCAAATCCCCGTGGCCATCCCAAATCTCCCATCCCAAATCCCTGAGGCCATCCCAAATCTCCCATCCCAAATCCCCGTGCCCATCCCAAATCCTTGTGCCCATCCCAAATCTCCCATCCCAAATTCCCGTGGCCATCCCCAATCTCCCATCCCAAATCCCTCTGCCCATCCCAAATCTCCTTTGCTGTCCCAAATCCCCATGGCCATCCCAAATTCCCTGTGCCCATCTCAAATCCCCATGCCCATCCCGAATTCTTGTGCCCATCCCAAATCCCTGTGCCCATCCCAAATCTCTGATCCCAAATTCCTGTGGCCATCCCAAATCTCCCATCCCAAATCCTCATGGCTATCCCAAATCCCTGTGCCCATCCCAAATTCCCGTGGCCATCCCAAATTCCCTGTGCCCATCCCAAATCCCTGTGCCCATCCCAAATCCCTGTGCCCATCCCAAATCTCCCATCCCAAATTCCCATGGCCATCCCAGATTTCCTTTGCCATCCCAAATCTCCCATCCCAAATCCCTGTGCCCATCCCAAATTCCCGTGGCCATCCCAAATTCCCTGTGCCCATCCCAAATCCCTGTGCCCATCCCAAATCTCCCATCCCAAATCCCTGTGCCCATCCCAAATCCCTGTAGCCATTCCAAATTCCCATCCCAAATCCCCGTGCCCATCCCAAATCTCCCATCCTAAATTCCCTTGGCCATCTCAAATCTCCCATCCCAAATCCCCATACCCATCCCAAATTCCCATCCCAAATCTCCCATCCCCAATCTCCCATCCCAAATCCCTCTGCCCATCCCAAATTCCCATGTCTGGCTTGAGCCTCTCTGCCCATTCTGGGTGAAATCCGTGGAATTTTGGCAAACGGCTCCTCCACAGAATTCCAGGCTGGTTTGGGTGGGAAAGGTCCTGAAATCCCATCCAGCTCCGTGGGCACGGACGCCTCCCACCATCCCAGCCTGTTCCAAGCCCCATCCACACCTGGCCTGGAGAACATTTCCAGGGATGAGAATTCCAGAGATTCTCTGGAAAAATCCATTTCCCGTCCTGTATTGGGCTGATCCTTTTCCCAGCCCCCTTGAGGGGCAGCCTCGCTCGCCAGAGACCCCACGGATTTTCCAGGTGTCCACCTGGGATATCCAGGCTCCCTTTCCCACCTGATCCAGGTGGTCATTCCCAAAAAAAACCTGGAAAACCGCAGCGGGGTGAACCGTGGGCCAGGCTCATCCGGCTCCGCTTATCCCTGGGGTATTTAGAGGGGGAAGGAATCTGCGAGTCAGGACTCCACACGCCGGGAGAAGATTCCATGGAAAACACGGAGAGCGGGAATTGGATGAACTCCCAATTAGCAGGTCGTTAATGAGGCTGAGAAATTCCTCATTTCCAGCCGGCTCCGTGCCCAGGATGCTCAGGCTGAGTCACTCGCGGGGATTTGTGGATTTGTGGATTTATTTACGGATTTATGGATTTGCGGTCCCGCGCCCTCCGAGCCGTGTTTGTCCCCGGGGTTTCAGCCACGTCCCTCAGTCCCCCGCTCCAGGCAGGCTTCCCAAATGGATTCCGTGAATTTTCGGGATGCCGATTCCAGGGTTTTGGGGTTTTTTTACGACGGAGACGTCCAAGGAACAGAGGGAAAGGGGGAATTGGGAATCGTTTCAGAGCTCTGACGGAGGCGGTTTCAAACCACGGGTTGAATCGTTTGCTTGTCCTTCAATTTGAGGTGTTCCTGACCCTTGATCCAAATTATTTGGATCCACGGAAGCACCCTGAGATGTTGCCTTCAAGCCCCTCAGGTTTTCCAAGGAACAGAGGAAAAACGGGAATTGGGAATCGTTTCAGAGCTCTGACAGAGGCGGTTTTAAACCATCAGCTGAATTATTTGGTTGTCTCCTTCAGTTTGAGGTGCTGCTGACCCTTGATCCAAATTATTTGGATCCACGGAAGCGCCCCAAGATGTTGCCTTCAAGCCCCTCAGGTTTTCCAAGGAACAGAGGAAATTCAGAGCTCTGACAGAGGCAATTTCAAACCATCAGCTGAATTATTTGGTTGTGTCCCTTCAGTCTGAGGTGTTGCCGACCCTTGATCCAAATTATTTGGATCCACGGAAGCGCCCCGAGATGTTGCCTTCAAGCCCCTCAGGTTTTCCAAGGAACAGAGGAAAAACGGGGAATCGTTTCAGAGCTCTGACGGAGGTGGTTTCAAACCTTGGGTTGAATTATTTGGTTGTCCTTCAGTTTGAGGTGGTGCCAACCCTTGATCCAAATTATTTGGATCCATGGAAGCGCCCCGAGATGTTGCCTTCAAACCCTTCCCGTTTTCCAAGGAACAGAGGAAAAACGGGAATTGTTTCAGAGCTCTGACGGAGGCGGTTTCAAACCAGGGCTTGAATTATTTGGTTGTGTCCTTCAGTTTGAGGTGTTGCCGACCCTTGATCCAAATTATTTGGCCTTGTGGGTGATCCTTCAGAGCCAAATTTCGCCTTTTGTACCCCAGCCTCTCCGCTGATGTTTATTTTTTTGGGCAGGATGTTGGTTAAGGTCACGGTTTACTCCGAGCCGGAGGTCCCAGCCCTTGCAGGCAGAGGGCAGTGGATGTGTTCACTTTTTGGGGGCTTTTCCTTGGTTTCAAGCTCCAAAACCAGAGGGAATTTGGGGTCCCTCCGGGGTGTTCTGGTCCCTGCTGTGCCGTCACGGGGACTTTGCCGCTGCTGGGAAGGGAGCTGGCTCAGCTGTTCCCCCGTTTGGGGCTCCTTGTGGCTGTTCAGGGGCCCTTTGCACACCTTAAATTTGGAATGGTGGGATGAATCCAGGAGTGGCTGGGCTTGGAAGGGACCTTAAAAACCCTCCAGGAGCAAGCCCTGCCACGGGCAGGAACATGGGGATGCTGAATGGGAATTTTTGGGGATTTTAAACCGTTCAGGAATTCTGAAATTGCGTTCGGGAAACAGCAGAGGAGCATTTCAGCCAAACCTGTCCGAGCATGGGCAGGAAAGGGTTACCAGGTCATTCCCTGGAAAACCCTGGAGTCTCCAGAGGGATGAGAGCAAAGAGGGGCCAATGAGTCCTCTCCATCCTGATGGGTAATTAGTGCACCTGGGAGTAATTAGCTGAGGTGGAAGGACGCGGAGCTGGGCCTGTCCTGCTGTTCCTGTGGGAGAAGCTCCGGGGGGCAGGAGAGGACGGGCAGGGAAGAGGCTCCTGGAGAAAAATGGGAGCCGTCCTGTCCTGCTCGAGGAGGAAATTGGATTGTGCCCACTCGAGCGCCTGGAGTGGAGCTGAGCTCATTCCAGAGCCCTGGAACAGCTCCGGGGGCTGTAGGGCTGGAGCTGAGCTCATTCCTGAGGCCTGGAGTGGAGCTGAGCTCATTCCAGAGCCCTGGAACAGCTCCGGGGGCTGGAGTGGAGCTGAGCTCATTCCTGGAGTGGAGCTGAGCTCATTCCTGAGCCCTGGAGCGGAGCTGAGCTCATTCCCAAGCCCTGGAACAGCTCCGGGGCCTGGAGTGGAGCTGAGCTCATTCCTGGAGTGGAGCTGAGCTCATTCCAGAGCCCTGGAACAGCTCCGGGGGCTGGAGTGGAGCTGAGCTCATTCCCAGAGCCCTGGAACAGCTCCAGGGGCTGGAGTGGAGCTGAGCTCATTCCTCAGCCCTGGAGCATCTCTGGGGGCTGGAGCGGAGCTGAGCTCATTCCTGGAGTGGAGCGGAGCTGAGCTCATTCCCAGAGCCCTGGAGTGGAGCTGAGCTCATTCCTGAGCCCTGGAACAGCTCCGGGGGCTGTAGGGCTGGAGCTGAGCTCATTCCTGAGGCCTGGAGTGGAGCTGAGCTCATTCCAGAGCCCTGGAACAGCTCCGGGGGCTGTAGGGCTGGAGCTGAGCTCATTCCAGAGCCCTGGAGCGGAGCTGAGCTCATTCCAGAGCCCTGGAGCAGAGCTGAGCTCATTCCTGAGCCCTGGAGTGGAGCTGAGCTCATTCCCAAGCCCTGGAGCAGAGCTGAGCTCATTCCTGAGTCCTGGAGCGGAGCTGAGCTCATTCCCAGAGCCCTGGAGCGGAGCTGAGCTCATTCCTGAGGCCTGGAGCGGAGCTGAGCTCATTCCTGGAGTGGAGCTGAGCTCATTCCAGAGCCCTGGAGTGGAGCTGAGCTCATTCCTGAGCCCTGGAACAGCTCCGGGGGCTGTAGGGCTGGGGCTGAGCTCATTCCTGAGCCCTGGAGTGGAGCTGAGCTCATTCCTGAGCCCTGGAACAGCTCCGGGGGCTGTAGGGCCTGGGGCTGAGCTCATTCCTGAGCCCTGGAGTGGAGCTGAGCTCATTCCTGAGCCCTGGAGTGGAGCTGAGCTCATTCCTGAGCCCTGGAGCGGAGCTGAGCTCATTCCTGAGCCCTGGAGTGGAGCTGAGCTCATTCCTGAGCCCTGGAACAGCTCCGGGGGCTGTAGGGCTGGAGCTGAGCTCATTCCTGAGCCCTGGAGTGGAGCTGAGCTCATTCCTGAGCCCTGGAGGAGCTCCGGGGGCTGGAGCAGAGCTGAGCTCATTCCTGAAGCCTGGAACAGCTCCGGGGGCTGCAGGACCCTCCAGCTGCCCGTGATGATGCCACAGCCGGGCCCTGTTGGGAGCCAGGGAGTTCCTCTGGCTGCCCTGGAGGGCTCACAGAGCCCAAGCCCCCGTGCCCCTGATCCTGACCCAAGGGAAAAATTCCCAACCTTGTATCAGGATTTATGAGCCAAGTCTGAGTAGAACGACAGTGAATCCATCACCGGGTGAAAAAACAGAGATTTTGGGGTTTTTAGAATGGGGCTGGGGATCCCAAGATGGAGAAATTTGGGTGTGCCTTGTCCTTTCTCCTTCTCGGCCTCCATCTTCTGGGTGACGGTGGCACTTTGGGATTGGTTTAGAGTAGAAGCTGACTGTCTAACATAATTAGGAATTGTAAATATTGTGGTTTTTAGTATAAAAAGATAACACCAAGGTGGGCAGAGCGCCTCTGTCTGACCTGCTGAACAGACAGGAGAAAGAATTTCATCGTTAAGAAACAACAAACGACGCTGAGCCCGAGAAATGAAGAGCTCTGACTCCTCTGTGGGATGAATCCGAAATTGTTTGGGTTTGGAGGGACCTCGATTTTCTGACTCATTTTTCTGACTCTTTTGGGTCGCCGTGACCCCCAGAGATGTTCAAATCTCTTTTCCCTGGTGCTCAAAGAATGATTTGGAGCTCTTCATTTCTCAGTCTCAAGGTTGTTTATTTGCTGTTAGCTATAAAAAATTTTCTCCTGTCCAGCAGGACAGTTCCAGGCACTCTGCCCACCTTGCTGTTATCTTTTTATACTAAAAATTAAAATATTTACAATTACTGTCCAATACCTGTCACCTGTGTTAGACAGTCAGCTTCTACTCTAAACCAATCCCAAAGTGCCAACATCACCCAGAAGATGGAGGCTGAGAAGAAGGAGGAGAAACAACAAGGCACGCCCAGATTTCTCCATCTTGCACCTCTGAATCCTCAGTCTAAAAACCCCAAAAAATCAAATTTTCACCCCATGATAAATTCACATTATTCTGCTTAAACTGTTGTGGCTGATCTTCGTATAAAATTGGGAATTTGCTCCCCGGGTCATAATCCCAAAGTGCCACCATCACAGAAGATGGAGGCTGAGAAGGAGAAAGGCTGGACACGCCCAGATTCCTCCATCTTGCCCCCCTGAATCCACATTCTAAAAACCCCAAAAAATCAAATTTTCACCCCATGATAACTTCACTGTTATTCTACCTAAACTGTTGTGGCTGATCTTCGTATAAAATTGGGAATTTGCTCCATGGGTCATAATCCAAAAGTGCCACCATCAGAGCAGAAGATGGAGGCCAAGAAGGAGAAAGGCTGGACACACCCAGATCCCTCCATCTTGCCCCCTGAATCCTCAGTCTAAAAACCCCAAAAAATCAAATTTTCACCCTTCACTATTATTCTAGTTAAACTGTTGTGGCTGATCTTCGTATAAAATTGGGAATTTGCTCCACGGTCATAATCCCAAAGTGATTCACAGCAGAAGATGGAGGCAGAGAAGAAGAAGGAGAAAGGCTGGACATGCCCAGATCCCTCCATCTTGCCCCCCGGAATCCCCATTCTAAAAACCCCAAAAAAATCAAATTTTCACCCCATGATAATTTCACATTATTCTACTTAAACTGTTGTGGCTGATCTTCGTATAAAATTGGGAATTTGCTCCACGGGTCATAATCCCAAAGTGCCAACATCACAGCAGATGGAGGCTGAGAAGAAGAAGGAGAAAGGCTGGACATGCCCAGATCCCTCCATCTTGGGACCCCGAGCCCCCATTCTAAAAACCCCAAAAAATCAAATTTTCACCCCCATGATAATTTCACATTATTTTACTTAAACTGTCATGGCTTGCAGATCCTGATATAAAATTGGTAATTTGCTCCATGGGTCGTAATCCAAAAGTGCCAACATCACCCAGAAGATGGAGGCCAAGAAGAAGAAGAAGGAGAAAGGCTGGACATGCCCAGATTCCTCCATCTTGGGACCCCGAGCCCCCATTCTAAAAACCCCAAAAAATCAAATTTTCACCCCGTGAAAACTTCACTATTATTCTACCTAAACTGTTGTGGCTGATCTTCGTATAAACATTGGGAATTTGCTCCACGGGTCATAATCCCAAAGTGCCACCATCACAGAAGATGGAGGCCGAGAAGAAGAAGGAGAAAGGCTGGACATGCCCAGATCCCTCCATCTTGCCCCCCTGAATCCCATTCTAAAAACCCCAAAAAATCAAATTTTCACCCCGTGATAATTTCACATTATTCTACTTAAACTGTTGTGGCTGATCTTCGTATAAAATTGGTAATTTGTTCCATGGGTCAAAATCCCAAAGTGCCACCATCACAGCAGAAGATGGAGGCTGAGAAGAAGAAGGAGAAAGGACAAGGCACGCCCAGATTTCTCCATCTTGCCCCCCTGAATCCCATTCTAAAAACCCCAAAAAATCAAATTTTCACCCCGTGATAAATTCACTGTCATCCTACTTAGACTTTGTGCCTTGTAAATCATGAAGGGTCGGGAATTTTTCCCTCCGTGGAAGGGCCTGTCCTGGCCAGGCCTGGCTTTTCCAGGGAGTTAAACCTCGTTAATTAAACCTTGTTAATTTAATTAAACCTCGTTTTTCTCCTCCTGGCAGGTGTCGGCACCAGGAATTACTACAGGAAGATTGGCTACGAGCTGGAAGGGCCCTACATGGTGAAGTGGTTGGAATGATGACCCTGGAGATCCTCATCCTGGAAGGACACGACGCTCACCGTGGTGAGATGGTTGGAATGATGACCCTGGAGATCCTCATCCTGGAAGGACACGACACTCACCGTGGTGGGATGGTTGGAATGATGACCCTGGAGATCCTCATCTTGGAAGGACACGACGCTCATGGTGGTGAGATGGTTGGAATGATGATCCTGGAGATCCTCATCTTGGAAGGACACAAAATAACACCCAGGACTTGCTTCTGCCGGAGGCTGCAGCTGCAAAAATCAGAGTTGGACCTGAAGGTCCTGGAGGTCCCTCCTAATTCCACCATTTTAGGGAATAACGCGTCGTTTCCTCTGGGAAGAGCAGCCCTGGGGTCATCCCGTTCCCACCGGCGAGGTTGGGACGTTCCCGGTGTCTCCTCACCTGCTGCGTCCTCAGGATGATGAAATTCCAGGATTTGGGGTGGCCTGGTGGGAAGAAAAATTTCTGCTTTTTTTTTTCTGCTGCTGTCGGCTTTTCCCGGTTCTGCAGTAAAACCGGGCTTGGTTTTCTGTCCAGGAATAAATTCTGGGTTTATTTTATTTACACCGGGCTCAGCTGCTTCTGTCCATCCCAAACAATTCCCAAATTTGATCCTGGGAGAGATCCCAGAGATCTCCACTCCAGGTGGATCCATTTGGGTTGGGATGGGGATCCCAGAGGATCTCCAGGGGTTCCACCATCATCTCATCCCAGCGGGAACCGGAGCTGCTCCAGCACCTTCTGTCCAGCCCAAACAATTCCCAAATTTGATCCCGGGAGGGATCCCAGAGATCTCCATTCCAGGTGGATCCATTTGGGTTGGGATGGGGATCCTGGAGGATCTCCAGGGGTTCCACCATCATCTCATCCCAGTGGGAACTGGAGCTTCTGGTACCTTCTGTCCATCCCAACAATTCCCAAATTTGATCCTTTTCCAGGAGGGGATCCCTGAGCTCTCCACTCCAGTGGATCCATTTGGGTTGGGATGGGGATCCTGGAGGATCTCCAGGGGTTCCGCCATCATCTCATCCCAGCGGGTACTGGAGCTGTTCCGGCACCTTCTGTCCATCCCAAACAATTCCCAAATTTGATCCTGGGAGGGATCCCTGAGCTCTCCACTCCAGGTGGATCCATTTGGGTTGGGATGGGCATCCCAGAGGATCTCCAGGGGTTCCACCATCATCTCATCCCAGCAGGAACTGGAGCTGCTCCAGCACCTTCTGTCCATCCCAAACAATTCCCAAATTTGATCCTTTCCCAGGAGGAGGAATCGAGATCGGGACCCGAATTGTCCCTCTGAGGTGACACAGGATCTCCACTGCAGGTGGATCCATTTGGGTTGGGATGGGGATCCTGGAGGATCTCCAGAGGTTCCACCATCATCTCATCCCAGCCGTAATTGGGGCTGCTCCAGCACCTTCTGTCCATCCCAAACAATTCCCAAATTTGATCCCTTTCCAGGAGGAGGAATAGAGGTCAGGACCCGAATTGTCCCTCTGAGGTGACACAGGATCTCCACTCCAGGTGGATCCATTGGGGTTGGGATGGGGATCCCAGAGGATCTCCAGGGGTTCCGCCATCATCTCATCCCAGCGGGAACTGGGGCTGCTCCGGCACCTTCTGTCCATCCCAACAATTCCCAAATTTGATCCTTTCCCAGGAGGGATCCCAGAGCTCTCCATTCCAGGTGGATCCATTTGGGTTGGGATGGGGATCCCGGAGGATCTCCAGAGGTTCCACCATCATCTCATCCCAGTGGGAACTGGAGCTGTTCCGGCACCTTCTGTCCATCCCAACAATTCCCAAATTTGATCCTTCCCAGGAGGAGGAATCGAGGTCAGGACCCCGAATTGTCCCTCTGAGGTGACAGAGGATCTCCATTCCAGGTGGATCCATTTGGGTTGGGTTGGGGATCCTGGAGGATCTCCAGGGGGTTCCACCATCATCTCATCCCCATGGGAATTGGAGCTTCTGGTACCTTCTGTCCAGCCCAAACAATTCCCAAATTTGATCCTGGGAGGGATCCCTGAGCTCTCCACTCCAGGTGGATCCATTTGGGTTGGGATGGGGATCCTGGAGGATCTCCAGGGGTTCCGCCATCATCTCATCCCCATGGGAACTGGAGCTGTTCCGGCACCTTCTGTCCATCCCAAACAATTCCCAAATTTGATCCTGGGAGGGATCCCTGAGCTCTCCATTCCAGGTGGATCCATTTGGGTTGGGATGGGGATCCTGGAGGATCTCCAGGGGTTCCACCATCATCTCATCCCAGTGGGAACTGGAGCTGCTCCAGCACCTTCTGTCCATCCCAAACAATTCCCAAATTTGATCCTGGGAGGGATCCCTGAGCTCTCCATTCCAGGTGGATCCATTTGGGTTGGGATGGGGATCCTGGAGGATCTCCAGGGGTTCCACCATCATCTCATACCAGCGGGATCTGGAGCTGCTCCGGCACCTTCTGTCCATCCCAACAATTCCTAAACTTGATCCTGGGAGGGATCCCAGAGATCTCCATTCCAGGTGGATCCATTTGGGTTGGGATGGGGATCCCAGAGGATCTCCAGGGGTTCCACCATCATCTCATCCCCGTGGGAATTGGGGCTGCTCCAGCACCTTCTGTCCATCCCAAACAATTCCCAAATTTGATCCTTTTCCAGGAGGAGGTATCGAGGTCAGGACCCGAATTGTCCCTCTGAGGTGACAGAAGATCTCCATTCCAGGTGGATCCATTTGGGTTGGGATGGGGATCCCGGAGGATCTCCAGGGGTTCCACCATCATCTCATCCCAGCGGGAACTGGAGCTGTTCCGGCACCTTCTGTCCATCCCAACAATTCCCAAATTTGATCCTTTCCCAGGAGGAGGAATCGAGGGCAGGACCCGAATTGTCCCTCTGAGGTGACACAGGATCTCCATTCCAGGTGGATCCATTTGGGTTGGGATGGGGATCCCAGAGGATCTCCAGGGGTTCCACCATCATCTCATCCCAGCGGGAACTGGAGCTTCTGGTACCTTCTGTCCATCCCAAACAATTCCCAAATTTGATCCTGGGAGGGATCCCAGAGCTCTCCATTCCAGGTGGATCCATTTGGGTTGGGATGGGGATCCCGCAGGATCTCCAGGGGTTCCACCATCATCTCATCCCCATGGGAATTGGAGCTTCTGGTACCTTCTGTCCATCCCAACAATTCCCAAATTTGATCCTTTCCCAGGAGGAGGAATCGAGGTCAGGACCCGAATTGTCCCTCTGAGGTGACACAGGATCTCCACTCCAGGTGGATCCATTTGGGTCGGGATGGGGATCCCAGAGGATCTCCAGGGGTTCCACCATCATCTCATCCCCATGGGAATTGGGGCTGTTCCGGCACCTTCTGTCCATCCCTAACAATTCCCAAATTTGATCCTGGGGGGGAACCCTGAGCTCTCCATTCCAGGTGGATCCATCTGGGTTGGGATGGGGATCCTGGAGGATCTCCAGAGGTTCCGCCATCATCTCATCCCAGCGGGAACTGGGGCTGTTCCGGCACCTTCTGTCCATCCCAAACAATTCCCAAATGTGATCCTTTCCCAGGAGGAGGAATCGAGGTCAGGACCCGAATTGTCCCTCTGAGGTGACACAGGATCTCCATTCCAGGTGGATCCATTTGGGTTGGGATGGGGATCCCAGAGGATCTCCAGGGGTTCCGCCGTCATCTCATCCCAGCGGGAACTGGAGCTGTTCTGGTACCTTCTGTCCAGCCCAAACAATTCCCAAATTTGATCCTTTCCCAGGAGGAGGATTGGAAGGAGACGAGGAATTGAGACCAGAACCCAAACTGTCCCTCTGATTCCCAGATTATCCCGTTCTTCTTCCTCTTGAGAACAAAAAACGAGGATGGGACTGAAGGTCCATAAATCCCATCCCAAATCACTCCGAAATTCTGGGATCCAGGACACTCAGGATCCATCCTGAGGGGTTTTTATGGAATTCAGGGGTGGAAAAAGGAAGGGAGACCCTTCCTAGAGTCCCCAATTCCCAGGGAATTCCCAAAATTCCTTCCCAGAGAAGAGTCAGACTTTGGAATGGGATGGGATTGAAGGAAAAGAGATTGAAGGAGAGCTGGAGATGGACTTGGGAAGGAATTCCTGGGTGGGAGGGAATTCCCAGAGATCCCTGGAGCCCTGGGAGTGTCCAAGGGTGGATTTGGAGCACCCTGAGATCACAGAAGTGTCCCTGGGATGGGATGGAAGCTCCATGGATCCCATCCCAAACCATTCTGGGATTCTGGGATCCAGGACACTCAGGATCCATCCCGAGGGATTTTTATGGGATTTGGGGATGGAAAAGGGAAGGGAGATCCTTCCTGGAGTCCTGAATTCCCAGGGAATTCCCAAAATTCCTTCCCAGAGAGGAGCTGGGATGGGGATGGATCGAATGCCACGCTGGGAGAGCTGGGAATGGAGGGAATTCCCTGGGACAAGGGAGCTTGGGGTGGGATTTGGGAAGGAATTCCCAGCTGGAAGAGTGGAAGAGAATTCCCAGGGAATCCCTGGGAGGGTCCAAGAAGAAGCTGCAGCAGCCTGGGACGCTGGGGTGGGAATGGGGTGGGATTTGGGGCCGTTGTTCCCCCAAACCAGCCCAGTTCTGGGGATTTGGGAAGGCGGATCCTGGAGTTCCTCGGGTTCTCCTCACGGATCTCCTTGGAGAAGGTCTGGAATTGCCTTTCCCGCCAGGAATTCTCCAATTCAATTAAATTATCCAGGAATTGTCCTGACCCAGGGGGGGTGGGTGGGTGTCCCTTGACCTCCACAATTCCAGAATTTTCCTGAAGCCACATTCCCACGCCTGACCTCGATCCAGGAGTGAGCGCCCGGAGCTCCGACCTTTTCCAACTCTTTTTGATGGGATTTCAGTCGAAATCAGGGCGGAAAGCCAGCGGGGAAACCTGGAGGCTTAAACCCGTGTTGGATTTAAAACTGGATTTTGTTAAGCCTGGATTTGTCTGAGCGGGATTTTTCCACCCTCTGGAAAAATGGGTGGAACCTTCTGGAACATTCCTTGTCCTGTCAGGGCTGACACATCAAGAGACAACAAAATATCCAGGGATGAAGTTGGGGTGATCCAAGGAAACCTGGTGTTCTGTGGGGAGGGAAAAATCCAAAAAATGGGGGTTTAAACCCGTGCTGGATTTAAATCCAGATCTTGTCAGGCCTGGATTTGTCAGAGTGGGATTTTTCCACCCTCTGGAAAAATGGGTGGAACCTTCTGGAACATTCCATGTCCTGTCAGGGCTGACACATCAAGAGACAACAAAATATCCAGGGATAAAGTTGGGATGATCCAAGGAAATCTGGAGGTTTAAACCCGTGTCAGATTTAAATCCAGATCTTGTTAAACCTGGATTGGTCCGAGCAGGATTTTTCCACCCTCTGAAAAAATGGGTGGAACCTTCCGGAACATTCCATGTCCTCTCAGGGCTGACACGTCAAGAGACAACAAAATATCCAGGGATAAAGTTGGGATGATCCAAGGAAATCTGGTGTCCTTTGGGGAGGTTTAAACCCGTGTCAGATTTAAAACTGGATTTTGTTAAACCTGGATTTGTCTGAGTGGGATTTTTCCACCCTCTGGAAAAATGGGTGGAATATTCTGGAACATTCCTTGTCCTGTCAGGGCTGACAAATCAAGAGACAACAAAATATCCAGGGATGAAGTTGGGATGATCCAAGGAAATCTGGTGTCCTTTGGGGAGGTTTAAACCCGTGTCAGATTTAAAACTGGATTTTGTTAAGCTGGGATTTGTCTGAGCGCGATTTTTCCACCCTCTGGAAAAAGGGGTGGAACCTTCTGGAACATTCCATGTCCTGTCAGGGCTGACACATCAAGAGACAACAAAATATCCAGGGATGAAGTTGGGATGATCCAAGGAAATCTGGAGGTTTAAACCCGTGTCAGATTTAAATCCAGATCTTGTCAGGCCTGGATTTGTCAGAGTGGGATTTTTCCACCCTCTGGAAAAATGGGTGGAACCTTCTGGAACATTCCATGTCCTGTCAGGGCTGACACAGGGTCAGAGCATCAAGAGACAACAAAATATCCAGGGATGAAGTTGGGATGATCCAAGGAAATCTGGTGTCCTGTGAGGAGGTTTAAACCCGTGTTGGATTTAAATCCAGATCTTGTCAGGCCTGGATTTGTCTGAGCGGGATTTTTCCACCCTCTGGAAAAAAGGGTGGAACATTCCAGAACATTCCTTGTCCTGTCAGGGCTGACACATCAAGAGACAACAAAATATCCAGGATGAAGTTGGGATGATCCAAGGAAATCTGGAGGTTTAAACTCGTGTTGGATTTAAAACTGGATCTTGTTAAGCCTGGATTTGTCCGAGTGGGATTTTTCCACCTTCTGGAAAAAGAACCACCCTCAGGGTTGGGAGGAGATGCAATTCCTGCTGGGAATGGGTGGAATATTCTGGAACATTCCTTGTCCTCTCAGGGGTGACACAGGGGCATCAAGAGACAACAAAATATCCAGGGATAAAGCTGAGGTGATCCAAGGAAATCTGGAGGTTTAAACCCGTGTCAGATTTAAATCCAGATCTTGTTAAGCCGGGATTTGTCTGAGCGGGATTTTTCCACCCTCTGGAAAAATGGGTGGAACCTTCTGGAACATTCCATGTCCTGTCAGGGCTGACACATCAAGAGACAACAAAATATCCAGGGATAAAGTTGGGATGATCCAAGCAAATCTGGTGTCCTGTGAGGAGGTTTAAACCCGTGTCAGATTTAAAACTGGATTTTGTTAAGCTGGGATTGGTCAGAGCGGGATTTTTCCACCCTCTGGAAAAAAGGGTGAAACATTCCAGAACATTCCTTGTCCTGTCAGGGCTGACACATCAAGAGACAACAAAATATCCAGGGATGAAGTTGGATGATCCAAGGAAATCTGGTGTCCTGTGAGGAGGTTTAAACCCGTGTCAGATCTAAAACTGGATCTTGTTAAGCCGGGATTTGTCCGAGTGGGATTTTTCCACCCTCTGGAAAAATGGGTGGAACCTTCTGGAACATTCCATGTCCTGTCAGGGCTGACACGTCAAGAGACAACAAAATATCCAGGGATAAAGTTGGGATGATCCAAGGAAATCTGGAGGTTTAAACCCGTGTTGGATTTAAATCCAGATCTTGTTAAGCCGGGATTTGTCCGAGTGGGATTTTTCCACCTTCTGGAAAAAGAACCACCCTCAGGGTCGGGAGGAGATGCAATTCCTGCTGGGAATGGGTGGAATATTCTGGAACATTCCATGTCCTGTCAGGGCTGACACATCAAGAGACAACAAAATATCCAGGGATAAAGCTGAGGTGATCCAAGGAAATCTGGAGGTTTAAACCCGTGTCAGATTTAAATCCAGATCTTGTCAGGCCTGGATTGGTCAGAGCGGGACTTTTCCACCCCCTGGAAAAATGGGTGGAACCTTCTGGAACATTCCATGTCCTGTCAGGGGTGACAAATCAAGAGTCAACAAAATATCCAGGGATGAAGCTGAGGTGATCCAAGGAAATCTGGAGGTTTAAACCCGTGCTGGATTTAAATCCAGATCTTGTCAGGCCTGGATTTGTCAGAGTGGGATTTTTCCACCCTCTGGAAAAATGGGTGAAACATTCCAGAACATTCCATGTCTTGTCAGGGCTGACACATTGAGAGACAACAAAATATCCAGGGATAAAGTTGGGATGATCCAAGGAAATCTGGTGTCCTGTGGGGAGGGAAAAATCCAAAAAATGGGGGTTTAAACCCATTTTGGATTTAAAACTGGATATTGTTAAGCCTGGATTTGTCTGAGTGGGATTTTTCCACCCTCTGGAAAAATGGGTGGAACCTTCTGGAACATTCCATGTCCTGTCAGGGCTGACACAGGGTCAGAGCATCAAGAGACAACAAAATATCCAGGGATGAAGTTGGGATGATCCAAGGAAATCTGGTGTCCTGTGAGGAGGTTTAAACCCGTGCTGGATTTAAATCCAGATCTTGTCAGGCCTGGATTTGTCTGAGCGGGATTTTTCCACCCTCTGGAAAAAAAGGGTGGAACATTCCAGAACATTCCTTGTCCTGTCAGGGCTGACACATCAAGAGACAACAAAATATCCAGGGATGAAGTTGGGATGATCCAAGGAAATCTGGAGGTTTAAACCCGTGTCAGATCTAAAACTGGATTTTGTTAAGCCGGGATTTGTCCGAGTGGGATTTTTCCACCCTCTGGAAAAATGGGTGGAACCTTCTGGAACATTCCATGTCCTGTCAGGGCTGACACATCAAGAGACAACAAAATATCCAGGGATGAAGTTGGGATGATCCAAGGAAATCTGGAGGTTTAAACTCGTGTTGGATTTAAAACTGGATCTTGTTAAGCCTGGATTTGTCTGAGTGGGATTTTTCCACCTTCTGGAAAAAGAACCACCCTCAGGGTTGGGAGGAGATGCAATTCCTGCTGGGAATGGGTGGAATATTCTGGAACATTCCTTGTCCTCTCAGGGGTGACACAGGGGCATCAAGAGACAACAAAATATCCAGGGATAAAGCTGAGGTGATCCAAGGAAATCTGGAGGTTTAAACCCGTGTCAGATTTAAATCCAGATCTTGTTAAGCCGGGATTTGTCCGAGTGGGATTTTTCCACCCTCTGGAAAAATGGGTGGAACCTTCTGGAACATTCCATGTCCTGTCAGGGCTGACACGTCAAGAGACAACAAAATATCCAGGGATAAAGTTGGGATGATCCAAGGAAATCTGGTGTCCTGTGAGGAGGTTTAAACCCGTGTTGGATTTAAAACTGGATTTTGTTAAACCGGGATTTGTCTGAGCGGGATTTTTCCACCCTCTGGAAAAATGGGTGGAACCTTCTGGAACATTCCATGTCCTGTCAGGGCTGACACAGGGTCAGAGCATCAAGAGACAACAAAATATCCAGGGATAAAGTTGAGGTGATCCAAGGAAATCTGGAGGTTTAAACCCATGTCAGATTTAAATCCAGATCTTGTCAGGCCTGGATTTGTCAGAGTGGGATTTTTCCACCCTCTGGAAAAATGGGTGGAACCTTCTGGAACATTCCATGTCCTGTCAGGGCTGACACATCAAGAGACAACAAAATATCCAGGGATAAAGTTGGGATGATCCAAGGAAATCTGGAGGTTTAAACCCGTGTCAGATTTAAATCCAGATCTTGTTAAACCTGGATTGGTCCGAGCAGGATTTTTCCACCCTCTGAAAAAATGGGTGGAACCTTCCGGAACATTCCATGTCCTCTCAGGGCTGACACGTCAAGAGACAACAAAATATCCAGGGATAAAGTTGGGATGATCCAAGGAAATCTGGTGTCCTTTGGGGAGGTTTTAAACCCGTGTCAGATTTAAAACTGGATTTTGTTAAACCTGGATTTGTCTGAGTGGGATTTTTCCACCCTCTGGAAAAATGGGTGGAATATTCTGGAACATTCCTTGTCCTGTCAGGGCTGACAAATCAAGAGACAACAAAATATCCAGGGATGAAGTTGGGATGATCCAAGGAAATCTGGTGTCCTTTGGGGAGGTTTAAACCCGTGTCAGATTTAAAACTGGATTTTGTTAAGCTGGGATTTGTCTGAGCGCGATTTTTCCACCCTCTGGAAAAAGGGGTGGAACCTTCTGGAACATTCCATGTCCTGTCAGGGCTGACACATCAAGAGACAACAAAATATCCAGGGATGAAGTTGGGATGATCCAAGGAAATCTGGAGGTTTAAACTCGTGTTGGATTTAAAACTGGATATTGTTAAGCCTGGATTTGTCTGAGTGGGATTTTTCCACCCTCTGGAAAAATGGGTGGAACCTTCTGGAACATTCCATGTCCTGTCAGGGCTGACACAGGGTCAGAGCATCAAGAGACAACAAAATATCCAGGGATGAAGTTGGGATGATCCAAGGAAATCTGGTGTCCTGTGAGGAGGTTTAAACCCGTGTTGGATTTAAATCCAGATCTTGTCAGGCCTGGATTTGTCTGAGCGGGATTTTTCCACCCTCTGGAAAAAAGGGTGGAACATTCCAGAACATTCCTTGTCCTGTCAGGGCTGACACATCAAGAGACAACAAAATATCCAGGGATAAAGTTGGGATGATCCAAGGAAATCTGGAGGTTTAAACTCGTGTTGGATTTAAAACTGGATCTTGTTAAGCCTGGATTTGTCTGAGTGGGATTTTTCCACCTTCTGGAAAAAGAACCACCCTCAGGGTCGGGAGGAGATGCAATTCCTGCTGGGAATGGGTGGAATATTCTGGAACATTCCTTGTCCTGTCAGGGGTGACACATCAAGAGTCAACAAAATATCCAGGGATAAAGCTGAGGTGATCCAAGGAAATCTGGAGGTTTAAACCCGTGTTGGATTTAAATCCAGATCTTGTTAAGCCTGGATTTGTCAGAGCGGGATTTTTCCACCCTCTGGAAAAATGGGTGGAACCTTCTGGAACATTCCATGTCCTGTCAGGGGTGACACATCAAGAGACAACAAAATATCCAGGGATAAAGTTGGGATGATCCAAGGAAACCTGGAGGTTTAAACCCGTGTTGGATTTAAAACTGGATTTTGTTAAGCCTGGATTGGTCGGAGTGGGATTTTTCCACCCTCTGGAAAAAAAAAATCTATTCAAAATCCATCAATAAATCCATTAAATTGCATCCAAAATCCCCCCAAAATCAATCCAAAAATCCATCAACTATCAATCCAATATCCATCCAAAATCCATCCAAAAATCCATCAATAAATCCATTAAAATCCACCCAAAATCCATCCAAAAACCATCGAAACACATTAAAAACTCCATCCAAATCCATCCAAAAATTCAAAATCCATCCAAAATCCATCCAAAAATCCATCCAATTAAACATCAAAAAACCTCCTATTAAACATTGAAAAATTCCAATTAAATACTGAAAAATTCCCACTAAACACCAAAACAAAATTCAGATTAAACACCCAAAAACCTCCAATGAAACACCAAAAAAATTCCAATGAAACAGCAAAAAACCTCCAATAAACACTGAAAAAAAATCTGATTAAACACCAAAAAATCTCCAATTAAACACCAAAAAACTCCAATTAAACACCAAAAAAAATTCAGAATAAACACCAAAAACCCTCTAATGAAACACTGAAAAATTCCAATTAAACACCAAAATAATTCCAATTAAACACCAAAAAACCTCTCAAGGAAACAGTGAAAAATTCCGATTAAACACCAAAAAAATTCCAAATAAACAGTGCAAAAAAATCAGATTCAACACCAAAAAAATTCCAATTAAACACCAAAAAAATTCCAATTAAACACCAAAAAATTCCAATTAAAAACCAAAAAATTCCAATTAAAAACCCCAAAAAAATCCAATTAACCACCAAAAAAAAACAATTAAAAACCCCCCAAAAATTCCAATTAAAAACCCCCAAAAAATCCAATTAAACACCAAAAAATTCCAATTAACCACCAAAACAACCTCCAATTAACCACCAAAAAAATCCAATTAAAAACAAACAAAAAATCCAATTAACCACCAAAAAAATTCCAATTAACCACCAAAGAAGCAGAAAAAATCAGATTTTTTTAATGGGATAAAATCAGATTTTTCTTTTTTTTATGGGAGTTCTCTGACTGTACAAATAAATAAAGTTCTGTCCATGGAACAGGAGGGAAAAATCCGAATTTCCCGATGGAAAAACCTCTGGATTTTCAGGTGGGGAATTCCAGATCCTGGGGGGGATTCCATCCCTGCAGAAGAAAAAAAACAAAAATTAAAAAGAAAAAAAAAAAAACAAAATTAAAAATTAATTAAATTAATTAAATTATTAATTAATGAATATTTATTATCCCATGGAAATTTAGGGGAGAGGCCAGGGAGCTTCACTTGGGAAAAATTCCAATTTTTTTATCCAAATCCTGGCGTTGAAATTAGTGGAAAAAATCCCATTTTTGGGGGGGTTAATCCCATTTTTAGGGGGTTTTAATCCCACTTTAGAGCAGTTTAATCCCATTTTTAGGGGGTTTTAATCCCATTTTCATGAGGTTTTAATCCCATTTTTAAGGGTTTTAAATCCCATTTTTGGGTGATTTAATTCCATTTTTAGTGGGGTTTAAATCCCATTTTTAGGGAGGTTTTAATTCTATTTTTAGTGGGGTTTAGTCCCTTTTTGAGTGGGGTTTTAATTCCATTTTTAGGGGGTTTCAATCCCATTTTTCATGGGGTTTAATCCCATTTTTAGGGGGTTTTTAATTGCATTTTAAGGGGGGGGGTCTAATCCCATTTTTAGGGGGTTTCAATCCCATTTTTCGTGGGGTTTAATCCCATTTTGAGGATGTTTTAATCCCATTTTTTGGGGGTTTAAATTGCATTTTTAGGGGTTTTTAATCCCATTTTAAGGGGGGGTTTCAATCCCATTTGTTGGCAGTTTAATTCCATTTTTAGTGGGGTTTAATCCCATTTTTAGGAGGTTTTAATCGCATTTTGAGGGTGGTTTAATCCCATTTTTAGGGAGGTTTTAATCTCATTTTTAAGGGGTTTAAATCCCTTTTTTGGGCGGTTTAATTCCATTTTTAGTGGGTTTTAATCCCATTTTAAGGGTGCTTCAATCCCATTTTTAGGAGGTTTTAATCACATTTTGAGGATGGTTTAATCCCATTTTTAGTGGGTTTTAATCACATTTTAAGGGTGTTTCAATCCCATTTTAGGGGGGTTTTAATCTCATTTTTTAAGGGGTTTAAATCCCTTTTTGGGGCGGTTTAATCCCATTTTGAGTGGGGTTTTAATTCCATTTTTGGGGGGTTTCAATTGCATTTTTAGGGAGGTTTTAATCCCATTTTTATGAGGGTTTAATCCCATTTTTGGGTGGTTTCATTCCATTTTTAGGGGGTTTAAATCCCATTTTTGGGGGGTTTCAATTGCATTTTTAGGGAGGTTTTTATCCCATTTTTATGAGGGTTCAATCCCATTTTTGGGGGTTTAATCCCATTTTTAGGAAGTTTTAGTCCCATTTTCAGGTTTTGATCCCATTTTTAGGGAGGGTTTAAATCCCATTTTTGGGTGGTTTAATTCCATTTTTAGGGGGTTTAATCCCATTTTTTGGGAGTTTCAATTGCATTTTTAGGGAGGTTTTTATCCCATTTTTATGAGGGTTTAATCCCATTTTTGGGGTTTTAAACAGCATTTTTAGGGGGGTCTAATCCCATTTTTAGGAAGTTTTAATCCCATTTTCAGGTTTTGATCCCATTTTTAGATAGGGTTTAAATCCCATTTTTGGGTGGTTTAATTCCATTTTTAGGAGGGTTTAATCCCATTTTTGGGTGGTTTAATTCCATTTTTAGGAGGTTTTTATCCCATTTTTAGGGGGTTTAATCCCATTTTTGGGTGTTTCAATTGCATTTTTAGGGGGGTTAATCCCATTTTTTGGGGGTTCAAATTGCATTTTTAGGGGGTTTCAATCCCATTTTTAGGAAGTTTTAGTCCCATTTTCAGGTTTTGATCCCATTTTTAGGGAGGGTTTAAATCCCATTTTTGGGTGGTTTAATCCCATTTTTAGGGGGTTTAATCCCATTTTTTGGGGGGTTTCAATTGCATTTTAGGGAGGTTTTTATCCCATTTTTATGAGGGTTTAATCCCATTTTTTGGGGGTTTAAATGCCCCGGCAGCAGCGCCATCGATCCGGAGCCGGGCGAGGAGGGAGCAGAGCTCTGCAGACACGTTCCTGCTCTGCTCCCTGCTCAAGGCCAGACCCCCTGGGCCACCAGAATCGACTTTTCAATCAAGCAACCCGGCCACTGCAAAGCGCCGTGCGGTTTGGGATTGGCCTCTGGGAAATGTTGGCGTGAGGGTTACGTGTGTGGTGTTAGAAAGTGATGCTGGGCTCGTTCTCTTAAGTGGTGGGGTAAAGAGAGTTTTGGGTTATAAAAAATGTTCAGATAGAAGTTATGAAAATAGAACCTAAGAAATAGAAAAAATGTTCGAATAGAAGCTAAGAAGAAGAGAAGAAGAGAAGAGAAGAAGAGAAGAAGAAAAGAAGAAAAGAAGAAGAGAAGATGAAGAAGAGAAGAAGAAGAGAAGAAGAAGAGAAGAAGAAGAGAAGAAGAAGAGAAGAAGAAGAGAAGAAGAAGAGAAGAAGAGAAGAAGAGAAGAAAAGAAGAAAAGAAGAAAAGAAGAAAACGAAAACAAGAAAAGAAGAAAAGAAGAGAAGAAGAGAAGAAGAGAAGAAGAAGAAAAGAAGAAGAAAAGCAGAAGAGAAGGAGAAGAAATGAAGAGAAGTAGGGGAAGAAGAGGAGAAGAAGAGAAGAAGAAGAAAAGCCGAAGACAAGAAGAAGAAAAGAAGAAAAGGAAAAGAAGAAGAAAAGAAGAAGAAAAGAAGAAGAAAAGAAGAAGAAAAGAAGAAGAAAAGAAGAAGAAAAGAAGAAGAAAAGACGAAGAAAAGAAGAAGAGAAGAAGAAAAGAAGAAGAAAAGAAGAAGAACAAACCCGCCCAAGTCCCTCCATCTTCTCCCCAAACCCCCTTTTCTAAAACCCCCAAAATCTCCTTTGTTTTTCCGTGCTCATTCCACTCTCACACTGCCCAACCCTCCGTGCCTTCCAGCTCTTCACACAAAGCCTCGATTCGCTCCAGGGGCCACAACCAAACCCACAGGAGGTGCCCTGGGCTGCGTGCCAGGCTCTGTGACCCCCTGAGGGATGCCCTGAGCATGGAGCCACCATGGATCGATGGCACTGCCCCATGGAGTCACCATGGATGGATGGCACTGCCCCATGGAGTCACCATGGATCGATGGCACTGCCCCATAGAGTCACCATGGATCGATGGCACTGCCCCATGGAGTCACCATGGATCGATGGCACTGCCCCATGGAGTCACCGTGGATGGATGGCACTGCCCCGTGGAGTCACCATGGATCGATGGCACTGCCCCATGGAGTCACCATGGATCGATGGCACTGCCCCATGGAGTCACCATGGATCGATGGCACTGCCCCATGGAGTCACCATGGATGGATGGCACTGCCCCATGGAGTCACCATGGATCGATGGCACTGCCCCATGGAGTCACCATGGATCGATGGCGCTGCCCCATGGAGTCACCATGGATGGATGGCGCTGCCCCATGGAGTCACCATGGATGGATGGCACTGCCCCATGGAGTCACCGTGGATCGATGGCACTGCCCCATGGAGTCACCATGGATGGATGGCACTGCCCCATGGAGTCACCGTGGATCGATGGCACTGCCCCATGGAGTCACCATGGATCGATGGCACTGCCCCATGGAGTCACCATGGATCGATGGCACTGCCCCATGGAGTCACCATGGATCGATGGCACTGCCCCATGGAGTCACCATGGATCGATGGCGCTGCCCCATGGAGTCACCATGGATCGATGGCACTGCCCCATGGATCGATGGCGCTGCCCCATGGAGTCACCATGGATCCATGGCACTGCCCCATGGAGTCACCATGGATCGATGGCACTGCCCCATGGATCGATGGCGCTGCCCCATGGAGTCACCATGGATCGATGGCACTGCCCCATGGAGTCACCATGGATCGATGGCGCTGCCCCATGGAGTCACCATGGATCGATGGCACTGCCCCAAGGAGTCACCGTGGATCGATGGCACTGCCCCATGGAGTCACCATGGATCGATGGAGTCACCATGGATCGATGGCACTGCCCCATGGAGTCACCATGGATCGATGGCACTGCCCCATGGAGTCACCATGGATCGATGGCACTGCCCCATGGATCGATGGCACTGCCCCATGGAGTCACCATGGATCGATGGCACTGCCCCGTGGAGTCACCATGGATCGATGGCACTGCCCCATGGAGTCACCATGGATCGATGGCACTGCCCCATGGAGTCACCATGGATCGATGGCACTGCCCCACGGAGTCACCACGGATCCATGGCACTGCCCCATGGAGTCACCGTGGATCGATGGCACTGCCCCATGGAGTCACCATGGATCGATGGCACTGCCCCATGGAGTCACCATGGATCGATGGAGTCACCATGGATCGATGGCGCTGCCCCATGGAGTCACCATGGATCGATGGCACTGCCCCATGGAGTCACCATGGATCGATGGAGTCACCATGGAGTCACCGTGGATCGATGGCACTGCCCCATGGAGTCACCGTGGATCGATGGCACTGCCCCATGGAGTCACCATGGATCGATGGCACTGCCCCATGGAGTCACCATGGATCGATGGCACTGCCCCATGGAGTCACCATGGATCCATGGCGCTGCCCCATGGATCGATGGCACTGCCCCATGGAGTCACCACGGATCGATGGCACTGCCCCATGGAGTCACCAAGGATCGATGGCACTGCCCCATGGAGTCACCATGGATGGATGGCACTGCCCCATGGAGTCACCATGGATCGATGGCACTGCCCCATGGAGTCACCATGGATCGATGGAGTCACCATGGATGGATGGCACTGCCCCATGGAGTCACCACGGATCGAGGGCACTGCCCCATGGAGTCACCATGGATCGATGGCGCTGCCCCATGGAGTCACCATGGATCGATGGAGTCACCATGGATCGATGGCACTGCCCCATGGAGTCACCATGGATCGATGGCACTGCCCCATGGAGTCACCATGGATGCACCAGCGTCCCGCAGAGCTCTGCTCCCTCCTGGCCCAGCTCGGGATCGATGGCGCTGCCCCGGCGTCCCGCAGAGCTCCGCTCCCTCCTGGCCCGGCTGCCCCGGCAGCGCCATCGATCCGGAGCCGGGCGAGGAGGGAGCAGAGCTCTGCAGACACGTTCCTGCTCTGCTCCCTGCTCAAGGCCAGACCCCCTGGGCCACCAGAATCGACTTTTCAATCAACCAACCCGGCCACTGAAAAGCGCCGTGCGGTTTAGGGTTGGCCTCTGGGAAATGTTGGCGTGAGGGTTACGTGTGTGGTGTTAGAAAGTGATGCTGGGTTCGTTCTCTTAAGCGGTGGGTTAAAGATGGTTTTGGGTGATAAAAAATGTTCAGATAGAAGTTATGAAAATAGAACCTAAGAAATAGAAAAAAATGTTCAAATAGAAGCTGAGAAGAAGAGAAGAGGAAAAGAGGAAGAGGAGAAGAGGAGAAGAGGAGAAGAGGAGAAGAGGAGAAGAGAAGAAGAGAAGAAGAGAAGAAGAGAAGAAGAGAAGAAGAGAAGAAGAAAAGAAGAAGAAGAGAAGAAGAAGAGAAGAAGAAGAGAAGAAGAAAAGCAGAAGACAAGGAGAAGAAATGAAGAGAAGAAGGGGAAGAAGAGGAGAAGAAAAGAAGAGAAGAAGAAAAGCAGAAGACAAGAAGAAGAAAAGAAGAAAAGGAAAAGAAGAAAAGAAGAAGAAAAGAAGAAGAAAAGAAGAAGAAAAGAAGAAGAAAAGAAGAAGAAAAGAAGAAGAAAAGAAGAAGAAAAGGAGAAGAAAAGGAGAAGAAAAGGAGAAGAAAAGGAGAAGAAAAGGAGAAGAAAAGGAGAAGAAGAAAAGAAGAAGAAAAGAAGAAGAAAAGAAAGAAGAAGAAAAGAAGAAGAAAAGAAGAAGAAAAGAAGGAAAGGAGAAGAAGAAAAGAAGAAGAGAGGAAGAAGAGAAGAAGAAAAGAAGAAAAAGAAACCCGCCCAAGTCTCTCCATCTTGTCCCCAAACCCCCTTTTCTAAAACCCCCAAAATCTCCTTTGTTTTTCCGTGCTCATTCCACTCTCACACTCCCCAACCCTCCGTGCCTTCCAGCTCTTCACACAAAGCCTCAATTCGCTCCAGGGGCCACAACCAAACCCACAGGAGGTGCCCTGGGCTGCGTGCCAGGCTCTGTGACCCCCTGAGGGATGCCCTGAGCATGGAGCCACCATGGATCGATGGCACTGCCCCATGGAGTCACCATGGATCCATGGCGCTGCCCCATGGAGTCACCATGGATCGATGGCGCTGCCCCATGGAGTCACCATGGATCGATGGCGCTGCCCCATGGAGTCACCATGGATCGATGGAGTCACCATGGATCGATGGCACTGCCCCATGGAGTCACCATGGATCGATGGAGTCACCATGGATTGATGGCGCTGCCCCATGGAGTCACCATGGATCGATGGCACTGCCCCATGGAGTCACCATGGATCGATGGCGCTGCCCCATGGAGTCACCATGGATCGATGGCACTGCCCCATGGAGTCACCATGGATCGATGGTGCTGCCCCATGGAGTCACCGTGGATCGATGGCACTGCCCCATGGAGTCACCATGGATCGATGGCGCTGCCCCATGGAGTCACCATGGATCGATGGCACTGCCCCATGGAGTCACCATGGATCGATGGCACTGCCCCATGGAGTCACCATGGATCGATGGTGTTTGCCCCATGGAGTCACCATGGATCGATGGTGTTGCCCCATGGAGTCACCATGGATCGATGGCGCTGCCCCATGGAGTCACCATGGATCGATGGCACTGCCCCATGGAGTCACCATGGATGGATGGCACTGCCCATGGAGTCACCATGGATCCATAGCACTGCCCCATGGAGTCACCATGGATCGATGGCACTGCCCCATGGAGTCACCATGGATCGATGGCACTGCCCCATGGAGTCACCATGGATCGATGGAGTCACCATGGATCGATGGCACTGCCCCATGGAGTCACCATGGATCGATGGAGTCACCATGGATCGATGGCGCTGCCCCATGGAGTCACCATGGATCGATGGAGTCACCATGGATCGATGGCACTGCCCCATGGATCGATGGCACTGCCCCATGGAGTCACCATGGACTGATGGCACTGCCCCATGGAGTCACCATGGATGGATGGCACTGCCCCATGGAGTCACCATGGATCGATGGCACTGCCCCATGGAGTCACCATGGATCGATGGAGTCACCATGGAGTCACCATGGATCGATGGCGCTGCCCCATGGAGTCACCATGGATCGATGGCACTGCCCCATGGAGTCACCATGGATGGATGGCACTGCCCCATGGAGTCACCATGGATCGATGGCACTGCCCCATGGAGTCACCATGGATCGATGGCACTGCCCCATGGAGTCACCATGGATCCATGGCACTGCCCCATGGAGTCACCATGGATCGATGGCACTGCCCCATGGAGTCACCGTGGATCGATGGCACTGCCCCATGGAGTCACCATGGATCAATGGAGTCACCATGGATCGATGGCACTGCCCCATGGAGTCACCATGGATGGATGGCACTGCCCCATGGAGTCACCATGGATCGATGGCACTGCCCCATGGAGTCACCATGGATCGATGGCGCTGCCCCATGGATCGATGGCACTGCCCCATGGAGTCACCCTGGATCGATGGCACTGCCCCATGGAGTCACCATGGATCCATGGCACTGCCCCATGGAGTCACCATGGATCGACGGCACTGCCCCATGGAGTCACCATGGATCAATGGAGTCACCATGGATCGATGGCACTGCCCCATGGATCGATGGCAGTGCCCCATGGAGTCACCATGGATCGATGGCACTGCCCCATGGTGTCACCATGGATCGATGGCGCTGCCCCATGGAGTCACCATGGATCGATGGCGCTGCCCCATGGAGTCACCATGGATCCATGGCACTGCCCCATGGAGTCACCACGGATCGATGGCACTGCCCCATGGAGTCACCATGCATTGATGGCACTGCCCCATGGAGTCACCATGGATGGATGGCACTGCCCCATGGATCGATGGCACTGCCCCATGGAGTCACCATGGATCGATGGCGCTGCCCCATGGATCGATGGCACTGCCCCAGGAGTCACCAAGGATCGATGGCACTGCCCCATGGAGTCACCATGGATCGATGGCACTGCCCCATGGAGTCACCACGGATCGATGGCACTGCCCCATGGATCGATGGCACTGCCCCATGGAGTCACCATGGATCGATGGCACTGCCCCATGGAGTCACCATGGATCGATGGCACTGCCCCATGGAGTCACCATGGCACTGCCCCGTGAGTCACCATGGATCGATGGCACTGCCCCATGGAGTCACCATGGATCGATGGCGCTGCCCCATGGAGTCACCATGGATCGATGGCACTGCCCCATGGAGTCACCATGGATGGATGGCACTGCCCCACGGAGTCACCATGGATCGGTGGCACTGCCCCATGGAGTCACCATGGATGGATGGCACTGCCCCATGGAGTCACCATGGATCGATGGCACTGCCCCATGGAGTCACCATGGATGGATGGCGCTGCCCCCATGGAGTCACCGTGGATGCCCCGGCATCCCGCAGAGCTCCGCTCCCTCCTGGCCCAGCTGCCCCGGCAGCGCCATCGATCCGGAGCCGGGCGAGGAGGGAGCAGAGCTCTGCAGACACGTTCCTGCTCTGCTCCCTGCTCAAGGCCAGACCCCCTGGGCCACCAGAATCGACTTTTCAATCAACCAAGCCGGCCACTGAAAGCGCCGTGCGGTTTGGGATTGGCCTCTGGGAAATGTTGGCGTGAGTGTTACGTTGTGGTGTTAGAAAGTGATGCTGGGTTCGTTCTCTTAAGTGGTGGGGTAAAGATGGTTTTGGGTTATAAAAAAATGTTCAGATAGAAAGTTATGAAAATAGAACCTGAGAAATAGAAAAAATGTTCAAATAGAACCTAAGAAGAAGAGGAGAAGAGGAGAAGAAGAGAAGAGAAGAGAAGAGAAGAGAAGAGAAGAGAAGAGAAGAGAGAAGAGAAGAGAAGAGAAGAGAAGAGAAGAGAAGAGAAAGAAGAGAAGAGAAGAGAAAGAGAAGAGAAGAGAAGAGGAGAAGAAGAGGAGAAAAGGAGAAGAGGAGAAGAAGAGAAGAAAAGGAGAAGAAAGAAGAAGAAAAGAAGAAGAAAAGAAGAAGAAAAGAAGAAGAAAAAGAAGAAGAAAAGAAGAAGAAAAGAAAGAAGGAAAAGAAGAAGAAAAGAAGAAGAAAAGAAGAAGAAAAGAAGAAGAAAAGAAGAAGAAAAGAAGAGAAGAAGAAAGAAGAAGAAGAAGAAGAAAGAAAAGAAGAAGAAAAGAAGAAGAAGAAGAAGAAAAGAAGAAAAGAAGAAGAAAAGAAGAAGAAAAGAAGAAGAAAAGAAGAAGAAAAGAAGAAGAAAAGAAGAAGAAAAGAAGAAGAAAAGAAGAAGAAAAGAGAAGAAGAAGAAGAAGAAGAAGAAGAAGAAAAGAAGAAGAAAAGAAGAAGAAAAGAAGAAAGAAAAGAAGAAAAGAAGAAGAAAGAGAAGAAAAGAAGAAGAAAAGAAGAAGAAAGAAGAGAAGAAAGAAGAAAAGAAGAAGAAATGGAGAAGAAAAGAAGAAGAAAAGAAGAAGAAAAGAAGAAGAAATGGAGAAGAAAAGGAGAAGAAAAGGAGAAGAAAAGGAGAAGAAAAGGAGAAGAAAAAGAGAAGAAAAAGAGAAGAAAAAGGAGGAGAAGAAAAGGAGAAAAAGAAAAGAAGAAAAGAAGAAGAAAGAAGAAGAAGAAAAGAAGAACAAGAAGAAAAGAAGAAGAAGAAAAGAAGAAGAAGAAAAGGAGAAGAAGAGAAGAAGAAAACTAAGAAAGGAAGAAGAGGAAAAGAAGAAGAAGAAAATAGGAAGAAAGGAAGAAAGGAAGAAAGGAAGAAAAGAAAAAGAAGAGAGGAAGAAGAAAAGAAGAAAAGAAAAGAAGAAAAGAAGAAGAAGAAACCCGCCCAAGTCCCTCCATCTTGTCCCTAAACCCCCTATCCTAAAACCCCCAAAATCTCCTTTGTTTTTTCGTGCTCATTCCACTCTCACACTACCCAACCCTCCGTGCCTTCCAGCTCTTCACACAAAGCCTCGATTCGCTCCAGGGGCCACAACCAAACCCACAGGAGGTGCCCTGGGCTGCGTGCCAGGCTCTGTGACCCCCTGAGGGATGCCCTGAGCATGGAGTCACCATGGATGGATGGCACTGCCCCATGGATCGATGGAGTCACCATGGATCGATGGCACTGCCCCATGGATCGATGGAGTCACCATGGATCGATGGCGCTGCCCCATGGAGTCACCATGGATCGATGGAGTCACCACGGATCGATGGCACTGCCCCATGGAGTCACCATGGATCGATGGCGCTGCCCCATGGAGTCACCATGGATGGATGGCACTGCCCCATGGAGTCACCATGGATCGATGGCACTGCCCCATGGAGTCACCATGGATCGATGGCACTGCCCCATGGAGTCACCATGGATCGATGGCACTGCCCCATGGAGTCACCATGGATGGATGGCACTGCCCCATGGAGTCACCATGGATCGATGGCACTGCCCCATGGAGTCACCATGGATCGATGGCACTGCCCCATGGAGTCACCATGGATCGATGGCACTGCCCCATGGATCGGTGGCACTGCCCCATGGAGTCACCATGGATCGATGGCACTGCCCCATGGAGTCACCATGGATGGATGGCACTGCCCCATGGAGTCACCATGGATCGATGGCACTGCCCCATGGAGTCACCATGGATCGATGGCACTGCCCCATGGATCGGTGGCACTGCCCCATGGAGTCACCATGGATCGATGGCACTGCCCCATGGAGTCACCATGGATCGATGGCACTGCCCCATGGAGTCACCATGGATCGGTGGCACTGCCCCATGGAGTCACCATGGATCGATGGCACTGCCCCATGGAGTCACCATGGATGGATGCCACTGCCCCATGGAGTCACCATGGATTGATGGCACTGCCCCATGGAGTCACCACGGATCGATGGCGCTGCCCCATGGAGTCACCATGGATCGATGGCACTGCCCCATGGAGTCACCATGGATCGATGGCACTGCCCCATGGATCGATGGCACTGCCCCATGGAGTCACCATGGATCCATGGCACTGCCCCATGGAGTCACCATGGATCGATGGCGCTGCCCCATGGAGTCACCATGGATCCATGGCACTGCCCCATGGAGTCACCATGGATCGATGGCACTGCCCCATGGAGTCACCATGGATCGATGGAGTCACCATGGATCGATGGCACTGCCCCATGGAGTCACCGTGGATCGATGGCACTGCCCCATGGAGTCACCATGGATCGATGGCACTGCCCCATGGAGTCACCATGGATCGATGGCACTGCCCCATGGATCGGTGGCACTGCCCCATGGAGTCACCATGGATCGATGGCACTGCCCCATGGAGTCACCATGGATCGATGGCACTGCCCCATGGATCGGTGGCACTGCCCCATGGAGTCACCATGGATCGATGGCACTGCCCCATGGATCGATGGCACTGCCCCATGGAGTCACCATGGATCGATGGCACTGCCCCATGGAGTCACCATGGATCGGTGGCACTGCCCCATGGAGTCACCATGGATCGATGGCACTGCCCCATGGAGTCACCATGGATGGATGGCACTGCCCCATGGAGTCACCATGGATGGATGGCACTGCCCCATGGAGTCACCATGGATGGATGGCACTGCCCCATGGAGTCACCATGGATGGATGGCACTGCCCCATGGAGTCACCATGGATCCCCCGGCGTCCCGCAGAGCTCCGCTCCCTCCTGGCCCAGCTGCCCCGGCAGCGCCATCGATCCGGAGCCGGGCGAGGAGGGAGCAGAGCTCTGCAGACACGTTCCTGCTCTGCTCCCTGCTCAAGGCCAGACCCCCTGGGCCACCAGAATCGACTTTTCAATCAACCAAGCCGGCCACTGAAAAGCGCCGTGCGGTTTAGGATCGGCCTCTGGGAAATGTTGGCGTGAGTGTTACGTGTGTGGTGTTAGAAAGTGATGCTGGGCTCGTTCTCTTAAGTGGTGGGGTAAAGATGGTTTTGGGTTATAAAAAATGTTCAGATAGAAGAAATAGAAAAAAATGTTCAGATAGAACCTGAGAAGAAGAGAAGAGAAGAAGAGGAGAAGAAGAGAAGGAAAGGAGAAAAGGGGAAAAGGGGAAGAAAAGAAGGAGAAGAAAAGAGAAGAGAAGAAGAGAAGAGAAGAGAAGAGAAGAGAAGAGAAGAGAAGAGAAGAGAAGAGAAGAGAAGAGAAGAGAAGAGAAGAAAAAAAGAAAAGAAAAGAAAAGAAAAGAAAAGAAAAGAAAAGAAAAGAAAAGAAAAGAAAAGAAAAGAAAAGAAAAGAAAAGAAAAGAAAAGAAGAAGAAATAGGATACTATATAGTAAGATATTTTTTTTTAAAGAAAGGACTCACACTGAGACAGCAGCCACAGGACACCTCCCTGCCTGCTTCCTTCTCGGCCCCTCATTCCCCCTCTCCCAGCTGTTTTTATCCCTAAAACCTCATTAGTTCCTTCCCCAATTTCTTAAACTCTCCCTGTTATCCACTGCAATCCCTCCCTGTTTCCTTCTCAGCCCCTCATTCCTGCTCTCCCAGTTGTTTCTATCCCTAAAACCCCATTAGTTCTTTCCCCAATCCCTCAATCTCTTAAACTCTCTCCCCTATCCACTGCAATCTCTCCCTCCCCGTTTCCTTCTCAGCCCCTCATTCCCCCTCTCCCAGTTGTTTTTTGTCCCTAAAACCCCATTAATTCCTTCTCCAATCCCCCAATCTCTTAAACTCTCTCAATTATCCACAGCAATCCCTCCCTGTTTCCTTCTCAGCCCCTCATTCCCTTCTCCCAGTGCTCCTCAACACCATCCCAAATTTATCCCTAAAAACCCCATTAGTTCCTTCTCCAATCCCTCAATCCTTGCCTCTTAAACTCTCCCTGTTATCCACTGCAATCCCTCCCTCCCTGTTTCCTTCTCAGCCCCTCATTCCCCCTCTCCCAGCTGTTTTTATCCCTAAAACCCCATTAATTCCTTCCCCAATCCCCTTAGCTGTTTTTATCCCTAAACCCCATTAATTCCTTCCCCAATCCCTTAAAACTCTCTAAATTATCCACTGCAATCCCTCTCTGTTTCCTTCTCAGCCCCTCATTCCCTTCTCCCAGTGCTCCTCAACACCATCCCAAATTATCCCTAAAACCCCATTAGTTCCTTCTCCAATCCCTCAATCTCTTAAACTCTCTCCATTATCCACTTGCAATCCCCTCCCTCCGTTTCCTTCCCAGGCCCTCATTCCCCCCTCTCCAGCTGTTTTTGTCCCTAAAACCCCCATTAGTTCCTTCCCCAATCTCTTAAACTCTCCCTGTTATCCACTGCAATCCCTCCCTCCCTGTTTCCTTCCCAGCCCCATCATTCCCTTTTTCCCCCAGGTGCTCCTCAGCACCATCCCAAATTATCCCTAAAACCCCATTAATTCCTTCCCAAATCCCTCAATCCTTCACCTCCTAAACTCTCTCCATTATCCACTGCAAATCCCTCCCCGTTTCCTTCTCAGCCCCTCATTCCCTTCTCCCAGTTGTTTTTACCCCTAAAACCCCATTAATTTCCTTCCCCAATCCCTTAAACTCTCTAAATTATCCACTGGCAATCCCTCCCCTCCCCGTTTCCTTCTCAGCCCCTCATTCCCTTCTCCAGTGCTCCTCAGCACCATCCCCAAATTTATCCCTAAAACCCCCATTAGTTCCTTCCCCAATCCCTCAATCTCTTAAACTCTCTCTGTTATCCACTGCAATCCCTCCCTGTTTCCTTCCCAGCCCCTCATTCCCCCTCTCCCAGTTGTTTTTAACCCCTAAAACCCCCATTAGTTCCTTCTCCAATCCCTCAATCCTTCACCTCCTAAACTCTCTCAATAATCCAGTGCAATTCCTCCCTCCCTGTTTCCTTCCCAGCCCTCATTCCCTTCTCCCCAGTGCTTCCTCAGCACCATCCCAAATTTATCCCTAAAACCCCCATTAAAATCCTTCTCCAATCCCTCAATCTCTTAAACTCTCTCCATTATCCACAGCAATCCCTCCCTGTTTCCTTCCAGCCCCTCATTCCCCCTACTCCCCAGTTGTTTTTACCCCTAAAACCCCATTAGTTCCTTCTCCAATCCCTCAATCCTTCACCTCCTAAACTCTCTCAATAATCCAGTGCAATTCCTCCCTCCCTGTTTCCTTCCCAGCCCTCATTCCCTTCTCCCAGTGCTCCTCAGCACCATCCCAAATTTATCCCTAAAACCCCCATTAATTCCTTCTCCAATCCCTCAATCTCTTAAACTCTCTCCATTATCCCACAGCAATCCCTCCCTGTTTCCTTCCCAGCCCCTCCTCTCCCCTCTCCCAGTTGTTTTTTTACCCCTAAAACCTCATTAGTTCCTTCCCCAATCTCTTAAACTATCTCTGTTATCCACTGCAATCCCTCCCTGTTTCCTTCCCAGCCCCTCATTCCCTTCTCCCAGTTGTTTTTACCCCTAAAACCCCATTAGTTCTTTCCCCTCTTGAACTTCTTACCCCCCTCCTGCTGCTGCCTGCCTTTCAAAGCCCCCCGTTCCCAAATCCCCCTCCCCAAATCCCATTTTTCCACCCAGCCCTCTCCCAGCTGATTCCCCAGCTCCTTTCCAGAGCAGCTCCAAATCCCAACCTCCAATAAAAAAACCACTCAACCCTCTCCTCCCTTTCCTTTCGCCATCCTGCTCGCCCCCTCAGGGCCCCAGCTCCCCCAGGATCTCAACCCCTAAACCCCTTCCCCTTCCCCACCTCAGCCCCCTATTTCCCTAATTCTGAAACAAATCCTATTTCTAATAGGAGTTTTCCTATTCTCATCCAGCAGCCCCTCAGGCCCAGCTCCTCCCACAGGATCTCACCTAAACCCCTTCCCCATCTCAGCCCCTTTTCCCCCATTATTTTGAAACAATTCCTATTTCTAAATAGGAAATTTTCCTATTTCTCCAGCAGGCCCCTCAGGCCCCAGCTCCTCCCAGGATTTAACCCTAAACCCCTTCCCCAGCCAAGCCCCCCTCCCTTCCCCACCTCAGCCCCTTTTTCCCTTCCACCATTCCCTCATTCCCAGCTTCTTTCCCCCCCCCGCTTCTTGTCCTCAGGCTCCCCCGCATTCGGAGCCTTCTCCACACCCCTCAGGCGGAGCGGCCTTGGCCGCCTCAGCCCCTTCCGCAGCCCCACCGAGCCCTCAGCCCCGGCGCTGGCAGCCGCCGGGCCCGGGCCGGTTCCCGTCAGCCGGTTCCCCTCAGCCCGGTTCCCCTCAGCCCGTTCCCCTCAGCCCCGGCGCTGGGCAGCCGCTCGGCCCGGGCCGGTTCTCCTCAGCCCGGTTCCCCCTCAAGCCCCAGCTCCTTTCAGCCCAGTTCCCCTCAGGCCGGCCCGGCTCCCCTCAGCCCCGGCACTCGCAGCCGCTCGGGCCGGGCCGGTTCCCCTCAGCCCAGTTCCTTCAGCCCCGGTTCCCCTCAGCCCGGTTCCCTTCAGCCCCGGCACTCGCAGCCGCTCGGTGCCGGGCCGGTTTCCCTCAGCCCGATTTCCCTCAGCCCGGTTCCCCTCAGGCCGGGCCGCTTCCCCTCAGCCCCGGCGCTGGCAGCCGCTCGGCCCGGGCCCGGTTTCTCCTCAGCCCGGTTCCCCTCAGCCCGGTTCCCTTCAAGCCCGGTCCCTTCAGCCCCAGTTTCCTTCAGCCCGATTTCCCCCACAGGCCGGGCTGGTTCCCCCTCAGCCCGGGTTCCCCATTCAGCCCCAGCCCAGTCCCCTTCAGCCCGGTTCCCCTCAGCCCCCGGCACTCGCAGCCTCTCGGGCCCCGGGCCCGTTTCCCTCAGCCCGGTTCCCCTCAGGCCGGTTCCCCTCAGGCCCGGCACTCACAGCCGGTGGCCCGGGCCGGTTCTCCAGCCCGGTTCCCCGCCTCCGCCCGGTTCCCCGCCTCAGCCCGGTTCCCGCCTCAGCCCGGTTCCCCCCTCAGCCCGGTTCCCCCCTCAGCCCCGGTTCCCCTCCAGTCCCCAGCACTCACAGCCGGTGGCCCGGGCCGGTTCTCAGCCCAATTCCCTCAGCCCGGTTCCCGCCTCAGCCCGGTTCCCCCCCTCAGCCCCAGCGCTCACAGCCGCTGGCCTGGCAGCCGCTCGGGCCGGTTCCCCGCCGGGCCGGTTCCCCTCGGGCTCGGTCGGTTCCGCCTCACCCGGTTCCCCTGGGGCCGGTTCCGCTCACTTCCCGGGTTGCCCTGGGGCCCGGTTCCGCCGGTTCCCGCTCACTCCGGTTCCCCTGGGCCGGTTCCGCTCACTCCGGTTGCCCTGGGCCCGGTCTCCGCCGGTTCCGCTCACATCCGGTTGCCCCGGGCCGGTTTCCCGCTCACTCCGGTTGCCCTGGGCCCGGTTCCGCCGGTTCCGCTCACACTCCGGTTGCCCCGGGCCGGTTCCCCCGCTCAAACTCCGGTTGCCCTGGGCCCGGTTCCGCCGGTTCCGCTCACTGCGGTTGCCCTGGGGCTGGCCCGGTTCCGCCGGTTCCGCTCACTCGGTTGCCCGGGCCCGGTTCCGCCGGTTCCGCTCACTCCGGTTGCCCCGGGCCCGTTCCGCTCACTCCGGTTACCCTGAGGCCGGGCCAGTTCCGCTCACTCCGGTTGCCCTGGGCCCGGTTCCGCCGGTTCCGCTCACTGCGGTTGCCCTGGGGCCGGGCCGGTTTCCGCTCACTCCGGTTGCCCCCGGGCCGGTTCCGCTCGCTCCCGGTTGCCCTGAGGCCGGGCCGGTTCCGCTCACATCCCGGTTGCCCCCGGGCCGGTTCCGCTCACTCCGGTTGCCCTGGGCCGGTTCCGCCGGTTCCGCTCACTCCGGTTGCCCTGAGGCCGGGCCGGTTCCGCCCCTCCACTCCGGTTTGCCCTGGGCCGGTTCCGCCGGTTCCGCGCACTCCGGTTTGCCCTGGGCCCGGTTCCGCCGGTTCCGCGCACATCCAGGCTCCCCTGGGCCGGTTCCGCTCACTCCGGTTGCCCTGGGCCCGGTTTCGCCGGTTCCGCTCACAAATCCGGTTGCCCTGAGGCCGGGCCGGTTCCGCTCACCTCTCCGGTTGCCCCGGGCCCGTTCCGCTCACTCCGGTTGCCCTGAGGCCGGGGCCGGCTCCGCTCACTCCAGGTTGCCCCGGGCCGGTTCCGCTCACTCCGGTTGCCCCCGGGCCCGGTTCCGCCGGTTCCGCTCACTGCGGTTGCCCTGGGCCCGGTTCCGCCGGTTCCGCTCACTCCCCGGTTGCCCTGAGGCCGGGCCGGTTCCGCTCACTTCCGGTTGCCCTGGGCCGGTTTCCGCCGGTTCCGCTCACTCCGGTTGCCCCGGGCCCGGTTCCGCCGGTTCCGCTCACTCCGGTCGCCCTCAACCGTTGCCCCGCCCCCTCTCACCGGTGCCGCTCGAGCCGAACGCTCCGACCGCCGCAATTCCCGCCACGGCCTCTAACCCCGCCCACCGCCCGCCTCTCAGCCAATCAGCGAGCGCCTCCTCCTCATGCTCGCTCCTGCATGAGGCAGTGTTGCGCGTGCGCAGTGGATGTGCTAAATGGAAAACTACAACTCCCAGCGGCCTCTGCGGCCGACGGCGGATGCCGCGCTGAGGACAAATCTCGTCAAAACGCGGAGGTGCGCGGGAGCGCCGGGCTGTGATTTCCGCGTCTGTCCGTCTGTCCGTCCTTCTGTCCCTCTGTCCCTTTGTCCGGCCACGCGAAATGGACAAGGCAGGGGAATGCAGCCTCTTCTCCCTGCCTTGGCTCTGCAGCATCGGTTTATTAAAAAAAATTTAAAATAAATTTATAAATAAATATAGTAAATATAAATATAAATATAAATACAAATATAAATATAAATACATAGATATAGATACAGATATAGATATTAGGATAAATATAAGGATAAATATAAATAATATAAAGATAAATATAAACAATGAAAATATAAATATAAAATCCTATTTCTAAATGAATATAATTCTGGCAAATAACCCTGCAGAGCCCCCCGAGGCATCAAACACCTGGAAAAAAAAAAATCATAAAATCCTGGAATTTTGGATGTTTTGGGGTTGGAAGAGACCTAAAGCCCATCTCATTCCAACCCCAGCACTTTCCATGATCTCAAAATTAATTCGGGTTAAAATGTTAATTAATCAGGTTTGGGATGGGACCCATGGAGCTTCCACCCCACCCCTTGACTCCTCTCCGGGAAGGAATTTTGGGAATTCTCTGGGCATTTTGGGACTCCCAGGAAGGCTCTCCCTCCCCTTTTCCATCCCCGAATCCCATAAAAATCCCCGGGATGGATCCTGAGTGTCCTGGATCCCAGAATCCCGGAATTCTTTGGGATGGGATCCACGGAGCTTCCATCCCATCCCATCCCAATCCCGGGGTGATCCAAACTCACGGGACCATTCCCAGTTCCTAGTCCCCAATTCCCAATTCCCAATTCCTGTTTCCCAATTTGCAGTTCCCAATTCCCAGTTCTAATTCTCTATTCCTAATTCCTCATTCCCAGTTCCCTATTCCTGATTCCCTGTTCCCAATTCCCGATTCCCTATTCCCTGTTCCTTATTCCCCATACGCGATCCCCTATTCCCAATTCCCCCATCCCAGTTCCCCAATTCCGATTCCCAGTTCCCAGTTCCCAAATCCCAATTTCCCCACTCCCCATTTCTCAATTCGCTATTCCCAATTCCCAATTCCAGTTCCAAATTCCTTATTCCCAAATCCCTATTCCCAAAATCCCAATTCCCCAGTTCCCAAATCCCAATTCGCTATTCCCAAATCCCAATTCCCAACTCCCAATTCCAAATTCCTTATTCCCTATTCCCAGTTCCCAATCCCAAATCCCAATTCCAAATTTCCAGTTCCGAATTCCTTATTCCCTATTCCCCAGTTCCCAATTCCCCTATTCCCAATTCCCTTATTCCCAGTTCCTTTTTTCCCAATTCACAATTCCCAGTTCCCAATTCCTAATTCCCTATTCCAGCTTCCCAATTCCAATTCCCAATTCCCAGTTCCCAAATCCTTATTCCTTATTCCCAATTCCCAATTCCCAATTCCCAATCCCCAATCCCAATTCCCAATTCCCAATTCCAAATTTCCAATTTCCAATTCCCAAATTCCCAATTCTCAGTTCCCAATTCCCAAATCCCAATTCCCAGTTCCCAATTCCAAATTCTTCCAATTCCCAAATTCCCAAATCCCAATCTCAATTCCCAATTCCCCATTCCCCATTCCCCATTCCCAATTCCCTATTCCCAATTCCCTATCCCCTATCCCCTATTCCTTATTCCTGCTTCCCCCCAATTCCAATTCCCCATTCCCAATTTACACTTTCAAATTCTCTGTTCCCAATTCCCAATTCCAAATTCCCAATTCCCTATTCCCAGTTCCCAGTTTCCAATTCCCAGTTCCCAGTTCCCAAATCCCAAATCCCAATTCTCAATTCCCAGTTTCCACTTCTCCATTCCCAATTCCCCGTTCCCAAATCCCAATTTCCCAGTTCCCAATTCCCAGCTCCCAATTCCCCATTCCGTATTCCCAATTTCCAATTCCCAATTTCCCAAATCCCAATTCTCTATTCCCAATTCCCTATTCCCAATTCCCCATTTTCAATTTCCAATTTCCAATTCACAACTCCCAATTCCCTCCCAATTCCCAATTCCAATTCCCCATTCCCAATTTCCAATTCCCAATTTCCAATTCCAACTCCCAATTCCCAAATCCCAATTCCCTATTCCCACTTCCCTAATTCCCAATTCCCCATTCCCAATTCCCAGTTTCCAATTCCCAATTCCCTATTTCCAAATCCCAATTCCCAATTCTCTATTCCCAATTCCCAATTCCCAATTCCCCATTCCCCAATTCCCCATTCCCCATTCCCAATTCCCAATTTCCAATTCCAATTCCCCATTCCCCATTCCCCATTCCCAATTCCCAATTCCCCATTCCCAATTCCCCATTCCCAATTTCCAATTTCCAATTCCCAGTTCCCAAATCCCAATTCTCAATTCCCAGTTTCCACTTCCCCATTCCCCATTCCCAATTCCCTGTTCCCAATTCCCAATTCCCATTCTCCATTCCCAAATTCCCAATTCCCGGAGCCAGAGTGGGCAGATTCCGGTTTCCCGCCTCATGCCGGCCGGAAATTTTCCCTCATCCCCGGAATTCCCAAGCTGGAATCTTCTGCTCCTCCAGCAAATCCAAATCCCTGGTTCCCACCCCTGACGCTCGGAGCGGGATGGGCGCGGGGATTTGTGGGGGTCTGAGGTGGGAAAATTCCCTTTGGGAAGAGTTTGGGATCGATCCCGGCTGCTCCAGATCCGGGACACCGGCCGGGGAAGCGGCTCCACGGGGTTTGGGATGTGGGGGAGGGATGCGGGGATCTGGGATCTGGGGTTTGGGATGAGGGATTTGGGATGAGGATGGTGGGAGGATGTGGGATCTGGGATTTGGGGTTTGGGACGAGGGATTTGGGATGAGGGATGTGGGGGAGGATGTGGGATCTGGGTTTGGGATGAGGGGAGGATGCGGGATCTGGGATCTGGGGTTTGGGATGTGGGGAGGATGCGGGATCTGGGATCTGGGGTTTGGGACGAGGGATTTGGGATGAGGGATGCGGGATTTGGGATGAGGGATGTGGAATCTGGGGTTTGGGACGAGGGATTGGGACGAGGGATGTGGGGAGGATGTGGGATCTGGGGTTTGGGATGTGGGGAGGATGCGGGATGTGGGATCTGGTGTTTGGGACGAGGGATTTGGGATGAGGGATTTGGAATCTGGGGTTTGGGATGGGGGATGTGGGATGAGGGATGTGGGGAGGATGTGGGATGTGGGGTTTGGGATGAGGGGAGGAGTGCGGGATCGGGGATCTGGGGTTTGGGATGTGGGGAGGATGCGGGATCTGGGATCTGGGGTTTGGGATGTGGGGAGGATGCGGGATGTGGGATCTGGGGTTTGGGATGAGGGGAGGATGCGGGGATCTGGGATCTGGGGTTTGGGATGAGGGGAGGATGCGGGATCTGGGGATCTGGGGTTTGGGACGAGGGATTTGGGATGAGGGATGTGGGGATCTGGGATGAGGGATGGATGTGGATCTGGGGTTTGTGGATGGGGGATTTTGGGATGAGGGATGCGGGGGAGGATGTGGGAATCTGGGGTTTGGGGATGCAGGATGGGGGATTTGGGAGTGTGGATGGGGGATTTGGGATGTGGGGTTTGGGATGAGGGATGTGGGATTTGGGATGAGGGATGGTGGGGTTTGGGATGTGGTATTTGGAATGAGGGATGTGGGATCTGGGGTTTGGGATGTGGGGAGGAATGCGGGATCTGGGATCTGGGGTTTGGGACGGGGGATTTGGGACGAGGGGATTGTGGGATTTGGAATGAGGGATCTGGGGTTTGGGGTGTGAGGGGAGAGATGCGGGATCTGGGGTTGGGGTTTGGGCACGAGGGAATTTGGGATGAGGGATGTGGGGAGGATGTGGGATCTGGGGTTTGGGATGTGGGGGAGGATGCGGGGATCTGGGATCTGGGGTTTGGACGAGGGATGTGGGATGAGGGATGCGGGATTTGGAATGAGGGATGTGGGATCTGGGGTTTGGGATGGGGGGATTTGGGATGAGGGATGCGGGGGAGGGATGTGGGATCTGGGGTTTGGGATGAGGGATTTGGGATCTGGGGTTTGGGATGAGGGATTTGGGATGAGGGATTGCGGAATGTGGGATCTGGGGTTTGGGATGCGGGGAGGATGTGGGATGGGGGACCTGGGGTTTGGGACGAGGGATTTGGGATGAGGGATGTGGGATCTGGGATGTGGGATCTGGGATCTGGGGTTTGGGGACGAGGGATTGGGGACGAGGGATGCGGGGGAGGATGTGGGATCTGGGGTTTGGGATGTGGGGAGGATGCGGGATGTGGGATCTGGGGTTTGGGATGGGGGGATTTGGGATGAGGGATGCGGGGAGGATGTGGGATGTGGGGTTTGGGATGCGGGATGGGGGATTTGGGACGTGGGATGGGGGATTTGGGGTGGTGGGGGTTTAGGATGAGGGATGTGGGGTTGGGATGAGGGATGTGGGGTTTGGGATGAGGGATTTGGGATGAGGGATGCAGGGAGGATGTGGGATCTGGGGGTTTGGGATGAGGGGAGGATGCCGGGATGGGGGATTCTGGGGTTTGGGACGAGGGATTTGGGATGAGGGATGCGGGATTTGGAATGAGGGATGTGGGATCTGGGGTTTCGGGATGAGGGATTTGGGATGAGGGATGGGGGATTTGGGATGAGGGATGCGGGGAGGATGTGGGATCTGGGTGTTTGGGATGGGGGGATTTGGGATGAGGGATGCGGGGAGGATGTGGGATGTGGGGTTTGGGGAGATTCGGGAACGTAGGGAGGATGTGGGATGTGGGGTTTGGGATGCGGGATGGGGGATTTGGGGTGTGGGGTTTAGGATGAGGGATGTGGGGTTGGGAATGAGGGATGTGGGGTTTTAGGATGAGGGATGCGGGGAGGATGTGGGATCTGGGGTTTGGGACGAGGGATTTGGGATGAGGGATGCGGGATTTGGGATGAGGGATGTGGGATCTGGGGTTTGGGATGAGGGGAGGATGCGGGATCTGGGGTTTGGGACGAGGGATTTTGGGATGAGGGATGCGGGATTTGGAATGAGGATGTGGGATCTGGGGGTTTGGGATGGGGGATTTGGGATGAGGGATGCGGGGAGGATGTGGGATGTGGGGTTTGGGGTGCGGGATGGGGGATTTGGGACGTGGGATGGGGGGATTTGGGGTGTGGGGTTTAGGATGAGGGATGTGGGGTTGGGATGAGGGACGTGGGGTTTGGGATGAGGGATTTGGGAGGATGTGGGGATCTGGGGTTTGGGATGAGGGGGAGGATGCGGGATGGGGGATCTGGGATTTGGGATGAGGGGAGGATGCGGGATGTGGTATCTGGGGTTTGGGACGAGGGATTTGGGTGATGAGGGATGCGGGATTTGGGGATGAGGGATGTGGGATCTGGGGTTTGGGATGGGGGATTTGGGATGAGGGATGTGGGGAGGATGTGGGATCTGGGGTTTGGGATGAGGGGAGGATGTGGGATTGGGGGATCTGGGGTTTGGGACGAGGGATTTGGGATGAGGGATGCGGGATTTGGGATGAGGGATGCGGGATCTGGGGTTTGGGACGAGGGATTTGGAATGAGGGATTGCGGGGAGGAAGTGGGATCTGGGGTTTTGGGATGGGGGATTTGGGACAAGGGATGCGGGAGGATGTGGGATCTGGGGTTGGGATGAGGGGAGGATGCGGGATGGGGGATCTGGGGTTTGGGACGAGGGATGCGGGATGAGGGATGCGGGATTTGGAATGAGGGATGTGGGATCTGGGGTTTGGGATGGGGGATTTGGGATGAGGGATGCGGGGAGGATGTGGGATGTGGGGTTTGGGATGCGGGATGGGGGATTTGGGACGTGGGATGGGGCATTTGGGGTGTGGGGTTTAGGATGAGGGATGTGGGGTTGGGATGAGGGACGTGGGGTTTGGGATGTGGGATGCGGGATTTGGGATGTGGGATGTGGGGTTTGGGATGAGGGGTGCGGGATGAGGGATGTGGGGATGATGTGGGATCTGGGGTTTGGGGATGCGGGATGTGGGAAGGATGCGGGATGAGGGATGCAGGGGTGTGGGATGTGGGATGAGGGATGTGGGATCTAGGAAGATGCGGGATGTGGGATGCGGGGAATGGGAAGGGTGCGGGATGTGGGGAGGGATGCGGGGTGGATGCGGGGCACAGGATGCGGGATGAAGGATGAGGAATGCGGGGTGGATGGAGGATGTGCAGCGCAGGATGCGGGATGAGGGATGCGGGGAAGATGAGGAATGAGGGATGAGGGGTGAGGGGCGCGGGATGAAGGGTGCGGGATGTGGGTGGATGTGGGGTGCAGGATGCAGGATGAGGATGCGGGGGAAGAATGCGAGACGCAGGATGAGGGATGTGGGATGAGGATGAACGGGGAGGGATGTGAGATGAGGGATGTGGGGTGCGGGGTATGGGATGAGGGGAGGATGCAGGATGTGCAGTGCAGATGTGGGATTTTGGAAGAGGGGATGTGGGATGCGGGGAAGATGCGAGACGCAGGGATGCGGGATGAACGGGGAGGGATGAAGGGTGAGGGATGAAGGGGGAGGGATGAAAGGGTGAGGGTGGGATGTGGGGAGGATGCGGGGGCGGATTTGGGGGCAGGATGCGGGGATGGAGGCTGAGGGGATGAGGCACGCAGGGGTGCGGGAGATGTGGGGTGCTGGGATGTGGGACGGGGGGTGCAGGGAGGATGCGGGATGTGAGAGACGGGATAAGGGGATGAGGGATGCGGGATGTGTGGGAAGATGGCGGGATACAGGAGTGGCGGATGAGGGATGCGGGATGAAGGATGGAGGGAACGGGGGGGAAGGATGAGGAATGAAGGTGTGCGGGATGTGGGGAGGATGCGGGGAGGATGCGGGGGCGCAGGATGCGGGATGAGGGATGAGGAATGCGGGGTGGATGGAGGATGTGCAGTGCAGGATGGGGGGATGAGGGATGCGGGGGGAAGATGTGAGGGTGAGGGATGAGGGGGTGAGGGGATGTGGGAAGGTTGTGGGGTGGATGTGGGGTGCAGGGATGCGGGGATGAAGGATGAGGGAATGCGGGGTGGATGGAGGATGTGCAGCGCAGGATGCGGGGGATTGAGGGGATGCGGGGAAGGTGTGGGGGGTGAGGGATGAGAGGGTGAGGGATGTGAGATGCAGGATGAGGGATGAGATGTGGGGAAGATGCGGGATGAAGGATGAGGGGATGAGGGGAGGAGGATGCGGGATGTGCGTGCAGGACGCGGTAGGAGGATGGGATGAGGGATGGGGATGAAGTTAGGTTGGGATGCAGAGCGCGGGATGTGGGGAAGGCACAGAACACGGGGTGCAGGGGGAGGATGCGGGATGAGATGTGGGGAAGATGCGGGGTGCATGATGAAGGATGAAGGATGCGGGATGAGGGATTCGGGATGAGAGGAGGATGCTGGGACGTGGGTTGCAGGATGTGGGATTTTGATTTGGGATGAGGGGAAGAGATGCGGGCCGCGGGCTGTGGGGGTGTAGATGGGGAGAAGGATGCGGGACATGGGATGTGGGACATGGGAAGGGGTGCGGGGATGTGGGGAGGATGCGGGGCGGATGCCGGGTGCAGGGATGCGGGGATGAGGGATGCGGGGAAGATGTGGGATGAGGGATGTGGGGTGAGGATGAGGGGATGAGGGATGTGGGGTGCGGGGATGAGGGATGAGGGATGTGGGGTGCGGGGTATGGGATGATGGGGGAGTGATGCAGGATGTGCAGTGCAGGATGCGGGGATTTGATGAGGGATGTGGGATGCGGGGAGGATGCGAGACGCAGGGTGAGCGATGAAGGGTGAGGGATGAAGGGTGAGGGATGCGGGGAGGATGCGGGGGCTGATTTGGGGTGCAGGGATGGAGGGATGGAGGCTGAGGGACGAGGCACGCAGGGTGCGGGATGTGGGGGGGGTGCGGGATGTGGGGATGGGGGTGCAGGGAGGATGCGGGATGTGAGAGACAGGGGATAAGGGATGAGGGATGCGGGATGTGGGGAGAGATGCGGGATACAGGGGTGCGGGATGAGGGATGAGGGATGCGGGATGCGGGGTTCGGATGAGCTGTGGGGAAGGGTGCGGGGGATTCGGGATGGGGGAGCCCGCGGGGGGCGCGGGGCTGGGCGCACCCCGGCCGGGTCCCCCCTCCCGCCCGCCGGCTCAGCCCGGTCTGTCCTGTCTGTCTGTCCGTCTATCGGTCCGTCTGTCTGTCTTTTGGTCTGTCGGTCTGTGTGTCTGTCCCGGCCCCGGGGGTGGGCTCAGCCCGGTCTGTCTCTCTGTCTGTGTGTCTGTCTGTGTGTCTGTCTGTCTGTCTGTCTGTGGTGTGTGTCTGTGTGTCTGTCTGTGTGTCTGTCTGTCTGTGTGTCCGTCTGTGTGTCTGTCTGTGTGTCTGGTCTGTCTGTGTGTCCGTCTGTGTGTCTGTGTGTCTCTCCGTCTGTCTGTGTGTCTGTCTGTTTGTCTGTCTGTCGGTCTGGTCTGTCCTCTCTGTCTGTCTGTCTGTCTTGTGTGTCTGTCCGTCTGTCTGTCCCGCCCCGGGGGTGGGCTCAGCCCGGTCTGTCTCTCTGTCTGTGGTGTCCGTGGTGTGTGTCTGTCTGTGTGTCTGTCTGTCCCGTCTGTCCGTCCCGGGCCCCGGGGGGTGGGCTCAGCCCGGTCCTGTCTGTCTGTCTGTGTGTCCTGTCTGTCTGTATGTCTGTCTGTGTCTCTGTCTGTCTGTCTGTGTGTCCGTCCGTCCCGGCCCCGGGGGGGTGGGCTCAGCCCGGTCTGTCTGTCTGTGTGTTTGTCTGTCTGTCGGTCTGTCTGTCCTCTCTGTCGCTCTGTCTGTCTGTCTGTCTGTCTGTCCCGGGCCCCGGGGGGGGTGGGGCTCAGCCCGGTCTGTCTGTCTGTCTGTCTGTCTGTGTGTCTGTCTGTCCGTACTGTCTGTCCCGGCCCGGGGGTGGGCTCAGCCCGTCTGTCTGTCTGTCTGTCTGTCGGTCTGTCTGTCCTGTCTGTCCTGGGCCCCGGGGGTGGGCTCAGCCGGTCTGTCTGTCTGTGTGTCTGTCTGTCAGTTCTGTCTGTGTGTCTGTGTGTCTGTCTGTCAGTCTGTTCTGTGTGTCTGTGTGTCTGTCTGTCTGTCTGTGTTCTGTCTGTCTGTCTGTCCGTGTGTCCGTCCCGGCCCCGGGGGTGGGCTCAGCCCGGTCTCTCTGTCAGTCAGTCCTGTGTGTCCGTGTGTCTGTCCCGGCCCCGGGGGTGGGCTCAGCCCGGTCTGTCAGTCTGTCTGTCCGTGTGTCTGTCCCGGCCCCGGGGGTGGGCTCATCGCGCACGTGGCCGGGCGGGGGGCGCCATCGGGGCCAATAAAAGCGGCGGGAGCGGCTCCGGAGGAGCGGGGCCAGCCCGGGAGCCGCGCAGCGCCAGCCCAGCCCAGCCCAGGTAACGAACCGTCCCCATCCTCACCTTCCTCCTCCTCATCCTCCTCCTCCCCGCACCGCTGCTCCCAAAACGTCCCTTCTCTTTATTTTTTATTTTTTTTTAATTTTTTTCCAGCTTTTCCTGCTTCTTTTTCCCCCCCTGTTCATCCTCACGGCTCATCCATCCCCACGACCAGCCCAGGTAGGAACCGATCCCTCCTCCTCCTCCTCGCTTCTCCCATTCATCCCAATTTTTATTTTATTTTAATTTTAAATTTCTCAGCTTTTCCTGCTGCTTTTTTCCCCTTTTCCCTACCCTTTTCATCCCACGGCCAGCCCAGGTAGGAACCGATCCCTCCTCCTCTTCCCGCCTCGCTTCTCCCCATTCACACCCATTTTTTATTTATTTTTATTTTTATTTTCCTGCTTCTTTTTTCCCCCCCTTCATCCACGGCCAGCCCAGGTAGGAACCAATCCCCCTTCGTCCTCCTGCCTCGCTTCTTCCCATTCATCCCATTTTAATTTTATTTTTATTTTAATTTTTCCAGCTTTTCCTCCTTCTTTTTTCCCCCCTTTCCATCACCACGGCCAGCCCAGGTAGGAACCGCTCCCCTCCTCCTCCTCCTGCCTCGCTTCTCCCATTCATCCCATTTTATTTTATTTTTATTTTAATTTTCCTGCTTCTTTTTTCCCCCTTTTCATCCCACGGCCAGCCCAGGTAGGAACCGCTCCCTCCTCCCGCCTCGCTTCTCCCATTCACCCCATTTTTATTTTATTTTTATTTTAATTTTTCCCAGCTTTTCCTGCTTTTTTCCCCCCTTCATCCACGGCCAGCCCAGGTAGGAACCGATCCCTCCTCCTCTCCTCTTCCCCCCCGCTTCTCCTCCCATTCATCCCATTTTTATTTTATTTTTATTTTAATTTTTCCTGCTTCTTTTTTTCCCCTTTTCATCCCCACGGCCAGGCCCAGGTAGGAACCGATCCCTCCTCCTCCTCTTCCCGCCTCTCCTTCTCCCATTCATCCCATTTTTAATTTTATTTTTATTTTAATTTTTCCTGCTTCTTTTTTCCCCCTTTGCATCCCCACGGCCAGCCCAGGTAGGAACCGATCCCTCCTCCTCTTCCCCGCCTCGCTTCTCCCCATTCATCCCCATTTTTATTTTATTTTTATTTTAATTTTCCTGCTTTTTTTTCCCCCCCTTCATCCACGGCCAGGCCAGGTAGGAACCGATCCCCTCTTCCCGCCTCGCTTCTCCCATTCATCCCATTTTTTTATTTTTATTTTAATTTTAATTTTTCCCAGCTTTTCCTGCTTTATTTTCCACCCTTTTCATCCCCGAGGGAGCCGCGGGTCCCGCTCCTCTCCCGGCGGAGCAAAAGTTTCGCTCTCCAGCCCCAAAATCAGCGAGCGAGGATGCAACAAGAGGCCTGCCCGGAGCCGGCTCCTCCGGCATCACCGGGAACATTTTTTTATCATTTTTTGGGATTTTTTTCAAGGGGAAAAGCCGCGATTTTGCTCCCGCTCGCTTTCCCCTCCCAGGTCGCGACTTGCTCGGGGATATTCCCGGCTGAGCCACCCCAAAAACCACCCCCAAAATAAAGGACCAGCGTGGCTTTTTTCCTCCTTTAATTCCCCTTTTTTATTATTATTTTTTGGCGCTTTGTTCTTTTTAAACCCCCCCCCCAAAATAAACCCAGCAAAGGAGCGGCTGGGGATGGAAGAGACGGGAATTGGGGGAGGAAAAAAAATTTTAAAAAAATTTAATAATAAAATATTATTCCCGATTTTTTTATTTTTTTAATCCACCTCGGAGCAGCTTTTTCCAGGCTCCCATCTGCCTTTCCAGTCACACCGCGGC
>JBBFKN010000288.1:0-49782 GCA_039654755.1 Calcarius lapponicus | reverse complement strand
AAATTCCTTTCCTTCCCTAAATCCCTTCACTAAATCCATTCCCTAAATTCCTTTCCTAAATCTCTTTCCTAAATCTCTTCCCTAAAATCCTTTCCTGAATCCCTTCCCAAAGTCCCGTTCCTAAATCCCTTCCCTAAAATTCCTTTCCTTCCCTAAATACCTTCCATGAATCCCTTTCCTAAATCCATTCCCTAAAATCCATTCCCTAAAATCCGTTCCCTAAATCCCTTTCCTAAATCTCTTCCCTAAAATCCTTTCCTGAATCCCTTCCCAAAGTCCTGTTCCTAAATCCCTTCCTTAAAATTCCTTTCCTTCCATGAATCCCTTCCCTAAATCCCTTTCCTTCCCTAAATCCCCTCCCTGAATCCCTTTCCTTCCCTGAATACTTTTCCTTCCCTAAATCCCTTCCCAAAGTCCCGTTCCTAAATCTCTTCTCTAAAATTCCTTTCCTTCCCTAAACGCCTTCCATGAATTCCTTCCCTAAATCCATTCCCTAAATCCCTTCCCTAAAATCCCTTTCCTAAATCCCTTCCCTAAAATCCCTTCCCTGAATTCCTTTCTTTCCCTAAATCCATTCCCTGAGTCCTTTCCCTAAACCCCTTTCCTGAATTCCTTTCCTAAAATCCCTTTCCTAAATCCCCTCCCTGAATCCCTTTCCTTCCCTAAATCCCTTCCCTCAATCCTTTCCCTAAATCTCTTCCCTAAATCCCTTTCCTTCCCTAAATCTTCTCCCTGAACCCTTTTCCTAAATATCTTCCCCAAATCCATTCCCTAAATCCCTTTCCTAAATCCCTTCCCTGAATTCCTTTCCTTCCCTAAATCCCTTCCCTCAATCCTTTCCCTAAATCTCTTCCCTGAATCCCTTCCCTTCCCTAAATCCCTTTCTTTCCCTAAATCCATTCCCTAAATCCCTTCCCTAAATCCCTTTCCTGAACCCCTTTCCTAAATCTCTTCCCCAAATCCATTCCCTAAATCCCTTCCACGAATTCCTTCCCTAATTTCCTTCCCTTGTTCCATTCCCTAAATCCCTTTCCTAAATGCCTTTCCTAAAATCCCTTTCCTTCCCTAAATCCCTTCCCTGAATTCCTTTCCTAAAATCCCTTTCCTAAATCCCTTCCCTGAATCCCTTCCCTGAATCCCTTCCCTGAATCCTTTCCCTGAATCCCTTCCCTTCCCTAAATCCCTTTCTTTCCCTAAATCCTTTCCCTAAATCCCTTTCCTAAATTCATTCCCTAAATCCCTTCCATTAATTCCTTCCCTAAATTCCTTCCCTTGTTCCATTCCCTAAATCCATTTCCTAAATCCATTCCCTAAATCCATTCCCTAAATTCCCTTTCCTTCCCTAAATCCTTTCCCAAAAATCCTTTCCCTAAATCCCTTCCCTGAATCCCTTCCCTAAATTCCTTCCCTTGTTCCATTCCCTAAATCCCTTTCGTTAAATCCATTCCCTAAATTCCTTCCCTGAATCCCTTTCTTCCCTAAATCTCTACCCTAAATCCCTTTCCTGAATTCCCTTACTTCCCTAAATCCATTCCCTAAATCCCTTCCATGAATCCCTTCCCTGAATCCCTTTCCTTCCCTAAATCCCCTCCCTGAATCCCTTTCCTTCCCTGAATTATTTTCCTTCCCTAAATCCCTTCCCAAAGTCCTTTCCTAAATCCCTTCCCTAAAATTCCTTTCCTTCCCTAAACGACTTCCATGAATTCCTTCCCTAAATCCATTCCCTAAATCCCTTCCCTAAAATCCCTTTCCTAAACCCCTTCCCTAAAATCCCTTCCCTGAATTCCTTTCTTTCCCTAAATCCATTCCCTGAATCCTTTCCCTAAACCCCTTTCCTGAATTCCTTTCCTAAAATCCCTTTCCTAAATCCCTTCCCTGAATTCCTTTCCTTCCCTAAATCCCTTCCCTCAATCCTTTCCCTAAATCCCTTCCCTGAATTCCTTTCCTTCCCTGAATCCCTTCCCTTCCCTAAATCCCTTTCTTTCCCTAAATCCATTCCCTAAATCCCTTTCCTGAACCCTTTTCCTAAATCCCTTTCCTAAATTCATTCCCTAAATCCCTTCCATTAATTCCTTCCCTAAATTCCTTCCCTTGTTCCATTCCCTAAATCCATTCCCTAAATCCATTCCCTAAATTCCCTTTCCTTCCCTAAATCCTTTCCCTAAATCCCTTCCCTGAATCCCTTCCCTGAATCCCTTCCCTGAATTCCCTTTCCTTCCCTAAATCCTTTCCCAAAAATCCTTTCCCTAAATCCCTTCCCTGAATCCCTTCCCTAAATTCCTTCCCTTGTTCCATTCCCTAAATCCCTTTCTTAAATCCATTCCCTAAATCCCTTCCCTGAATCCCTTTCTTCCCTAAATCTCTACCCTAAATCCCTTTCCTGAATTCCTTTACTTCCCCCTAAATCCATTCCCTAAATCCCTTTCCTTCCCTAAATTCCTTTCCAAAATCCTTTCCCAAAATTCCCTTCCTAAATCCCTTTCCTTCTCTGAATCCCTTCCCTAAATCCCGGGAGCACAGATTTGGTGTTTCCTGGAATTTCTGGGAACGGGGCTGATGGAAAAGCGGGATAGGACCACCCAGCAATGATCCCGGTGGGGGATCAGGGAATGCCAGAGGCTGGAAAAACCTTTGGAAAATCCCAGCAGGAAAAAATCCACGGCCAGGGCAGGATGGGCAGAGCCTTTCCTGGAATGTGCTGAGGATTCCAAGAAGGAATTCCAGGATGGTTTGGGATGGGGTTTGTGGAGACCTTCAATCCCATCCCATTCCAACCCAACGATCCCAGGGTGATCCAACCTTTCCTTGGATACCCCCAAGGATTCTCTGGGAATTCCAGCCCAGCCAGGAATCCCTTCCCAAGATCCCACCATCCCAAGCTCCCAAAATTCCCACTGGAAGCCATTCCCTGGCTCCCTCCAGCCCTTGCCCAAATCCCAGCTCTCCTTTCCCTCTGGAAAAGGCTCCAAGGATTCCCTGGATCCTTCCCTGATCCAGCTGCACATTCCCAGCTCTCCCAGCCTGGAATTGGATCCAGCCCCATCCCGACTCCTCCTTGAGAAGGAATTTCGGGATCCAGGGGCTTCACTGGGAATTGGGGACTCCAGGAAGGGTCTCCCTTCCCTTTTCTATTCCCAAATTCCATAAAAATCCCTCGGGATGGATCCTGAGTGTCCTTGATCCCAGAATCCCGGAATGGTTTGGGATGGGATCCATGGACCTTCAATCCCATGATCCCAGGGTGATCCAAATCCACCCTTGGACACTGCCAGGGATTCTCTGGGAATTCTCTGGAAATTTGGGACTCCAGGAAGGGTCTCCCTTCCCTTTTCCATCCCCAAATTCCATAAAAATCCCTCGGGATGGATCCTGAGTGTCCTTGATCCCAGAATCCTGGAATGGTTTGGGATGGGATCCATGGACCTTCAATCCCAAGATCACAGGGACACTTCCCACCATCCCAGGGTGATCCAAATCCACCCTGGGACACTGCCAGGGATTCTCTGGAAATTCAGGACTCCAGGAAGGGTCTCCCTTCTCTTTTCCATCCCTGAGTTCCATAAAATCCTTCTGGATGGATCCTGGGTGTCCTTGATCCCAGAATCCCAGAATGGTTTGGGATGGGATCCATGGACCTTCAATCCCAAGATCCCAGGGACTCTTCCCCATGATCCCAGGGTGATCCAAATCCACCCTTGGACACTCCCAGGGATTCTCTGGGAATTCTGGACTCCAGGAAGGGTCTGCCTTCCATTTTCCATCCCCAAATTCCATAAAAATCCTTCAGGATGGATCCTGAGTGTCCTTGATCCCAAAATCCTGGAATGGTTTGGGTGGGAAGGGACCTCAGCTCCCATCCCAGGGACACCTCCCACTATCCCAGGGTGCTCCAAGCTCCGTCCAACCTTTCCTTGGACACTGCCAGGGATCCAGGGATTCTCTGGGAATCCCGGCCCAGCCAGGAATTCCTTCCCAAGATCCCACCATCCCAAGCTCCCCATTCCCACTGGGAAGCCATTCCCTGCGTCCCATCCCTCCATCCCATTCCCAAATCCACCTCCAGCTCTCCAAGAAACCTCCGGAAAACTCCCTCAAACCACCTGGGCCAGCTGGGATTGGGGCAGGAATTTTCCATGGGAATCCGGCAGAATTCCCAAATCCCAAACTCACCTCCTCCGCTTGTCCTGCCTGTCCTTTTCCCGCCGCCGCGATTCCCGGAGGTCGGATTCCACCTGGAGGTTGCTCAGCAGCTGCGTCCCGTGGAAAAGCAGCTTGGCCAGGGCCTGCCGGGGAAGGGACATCCCGGGAATTTGGGCTTGGAATGCGCCAATCCCGGATCCTTCCCGCCCGTGGGCTGGTGGGAATCCAAGTCCAAGGATCCCGGTCCAATCCCAGTTCCTAAAGGATCCTGAAATCCCTTTCCTTCCCTAAATCCTTTCCCATCCCATAATCTCATTCTGGAATCTCATCCTGAAATCCCATCCCAGAATCCCATTCTGGAATCCCATTCCCATCCTATAATTCCATAATCCTATCCTGGAATCCCATCCCAGAATCCCATCCAGGAATCCCATCCAATAATCCCACCCTATAATCCCACCCCATAATGACATAATCCCAGAATCCCATCCTGGAATCCCATCCCAGAATCCCATCCCATCCTATAATTCCATAATCCCATCCTGGAATCCCATCTAATAATCCCACCCCATAATCCCATAATCCCATCCTGGAATCCCATCCCAGAATCCCATCCCAGAATCCCATAATTCCCATCCCAGAATCCCATTCGGGAATCCCATCCCAGAATCCCATCCCGGAATCCCATCCCGGAATCCCATCATTCCCATCCCAGAATCCTTTCCCAGAATCCCATCCTGGAATCCCATCCCAGAATCCCATCCTGGAATCCCATTCTGGAACCCCATCCCATCCTATAATTCCATAATCCCATCCTGGAATCCCATCCCAGAATCCCATAATTCCCATCCCAGAATCCTTTCCCAGAATCCCATCCTGGAATCCCATTCTGGAACCCCATCCCATCCTATAATTCCATAATCCCATTCCAGGAATCCCATCCTGGAATCCCATCCAATAATCCCACCCTATAATCCCATCCCATAATTCCACTCCATAATCCCATCCCATAATCACATAATCCCATAATCCCATCGCGGAATCCCATCCCAGAATCCCATAATTCCCATCCCAGAATCCCTTCCCAGAAACCCATCCTGGAATCCCATTCCAGGAATCCAATCCCATAATTCCATCCTGGAATCCCATCCCAGAATCCCATTCTGGAATCCCATCCCATCCCATAATCCCATCCCGGAATCCCATTCCAGAATCCCATTCCAGAATCCCTTCCTGGAATTCCATCCCATAATCCCATAATCTCATAATCCCATGACATAATCCCATCCCATAATCCCATCCCAGCATCCCATCCCATAATCCCATCCCATAATCCCAAAATCTCATAACCCCATCCCGGAATCCCATCCCATAATCCCATCCCAGAATCCCATCCCAGAATCCCATAATTCCATCCTGGAATCCCATCCCAGAATCTCAACCCATAATTCCATCCTGGAATCCCATCCTGGAATCCCATCCCATCCCAAAATCCCATCCTGGAGTACCATCCCGGAATCCCACCCCATTCCAGAATCCCCATTTAAGGTTGGAAAATCCCATGGAATCCAACCATTCCCAGCATCAAGGGTCCTGCTCAAATCCCAGTCCTGGGAAGTTTCTCTCTCAGCATCTCCCAGTTGTTGGCCCAAAAAGGAGGAAAATCAGGGATAAAGAGGGATCCAAGAGAAGATTCCCATCGGATCCCAAATCCCATTCCTAGGGTTTCTCTCCCAGCTTTTTGTCCCACCAAGGGGACACCAAGGATCAAAACCAGGGATAAGGAGGGATCCAAGAGGAAATTCCCATCGGATCCCAAATCCCACTCCTGAGGAGTTTCTCTCCTGGATTTTTGTGTCCCACCAAGGGGACACCAAGGAGGAAAACGTGGAACAAGGAGGGATCCAAGAGGAAATTCCCATTGGATCCCAAGGATCCAGCCCCAGTGCCGGTCCTGGGAAGTTCCTCTCCTGGATGTTGGCCCAAAAGGGAGGAAAACCAGGGATAAAAAGGATCCAAGAGGAGATTCCCATTGCATCTCAAATTCCACTCCTGGGGAGTTTCTCTTCCATTTTTTTTGTCCCATCAAAGGGGACATCAAGGAGAAAAACGTGGAACAAGGAGGGATCCAAGAGGAAATTCCCATCGGATCCCAAATCCCATTCTTAGGGTTTCTCTCCCAGCTTTTTGTCCCATCAATGGGGACACCAAGGAGGAAAACATGGAACAAGTATGGAACAAGAGGAAATTCCCGTTGGATCCCAAATCCCACTCCTGGGGAGTTTCTCTCCTGGATTTTTGTCCCATCAATGGGGACACCAAGGAGGAAAATGTGGAACAAGGATGAATCCAAGAGAAGATTCCCATTGGATCCCAAATCCCATTCCTAGGGTTTCTCTCCCAGCTTTTTGTCCCACCAAGGGGACACCAAGGATCAAAACCAGGGATAAGAAAAGATCCAAGAGGAAATTCCCATTGGATCCCAAATTCCACTCCTGGGGAATTTCTCTCCCAATTTTTTGTCCCATCAATGGGGAGACCAAGGAGGAAAACGTGGAACAAGGAGGGATCCAAGAGGAAATTCCCATCGGATCCCAAATCCCACTCCTGGGGAGTTCCTCTCCTGGATTTGGGCCCCAAAAAGAAGGAAAATAAGGGATAAGAAAAGATCCAAGAGGAAATTCCCATCGGATCCCAAATTCCACTCCTGGGGAATTTCTCTCCCAGTTTTTTGTCCCACCAATGGGCACGCCAAGGAGGAAAACGTGGAACAAGGAGGGATGCAAGAGGAAATTCCCGTTGGATCCCAAACCCCATTCCTGGGTGGATTTTGGCCCAAATAGAAGGAAAACAAGGGATAAGAAAAGATCCAAGAGGAGATTCCCATCGGATCCCAAATCCCACTCCTGGGGAGTTTCTCTCCTGGATTTTTGTGTCCCATCAAAGGGGACGCCAAGGAGGAAAACATGGAACAAGGAGGGATGCAAGAGGAAATTCCCGTTGGATCCCAAATCCCAGTCCTGGGTGGATTTTGGCCCAAAAAGAAGGAAAACAAGGGATAGAAAAAGATCCAAGAGGAAATTCCCATTGGATCCCAAATCCCATTCCTAGGGTTTCTCTCACAGCTTTTTGCCCCACCAAGGGGACACCAAGGATCAAAACCAGGGATAAGAAAAGATCCAAGAGGAAATTCCCATCGGATCCCAAATCTCACTCCTGGGGAGTTTCTCTCCTGGATTTTTGTCCCACCAAGGGGACACCAAGGAGGAAAACGTGGAACAAGGATGGATCCAAGAGGAAATTCCCATTGGATCCCAAGGATCCAGCCCCAGTCCCAGTCCTGGGAAGTTCCTCTCCTGGATGTTGGCCCATAAAGGAGGAAAACAAGGGATAAGAAAAGATCCAAGAGGAGATTCCCATCGGATCCCAAATCCCACTCCTGGGGAATTTCTCTCCCAATTTTTTGTCCCATCAATGGGGACGCCCAGAATAAAACATGGAACAAGGAGGGATGCAAGAGGAGATTCCCATCGGATCCCAAATCCCACTCCTGGGGATTTTGTCTCCCAATTTTTGTGTCCCATCAATGGGGACACCAAGGAGGAAAACATGGAACAAGGATGGATCCAAGAGGAAATTCCCATCAGATCCCAAATCCCTCTGCTGGGGAGTTCCTCTCCTGGATTTTGGCCCAAATAGAAGGAAAACAAGGGATAAGAAAAAGATCCAAGAGGAGATTCCCATCGGATCCCAAATCCCATTCCTAGGGTTTCTCTCCCAGCTTTTTGTCCCACCAAGGGGACACCAAGGATCAAAGCAAGGGATAAGGAGGGATCCAAGAGGAAATTCCCATCAGATCCCAAATCCCAGTCCTGGGGAGTTTCTCTCATGGATTTTTGTCCCATCAAAGGGGACACCAAGGAGGAAAACGTGGAACAAGGAGGGATCCAAGAGGAAATTCCCATTGGATCCCAAGGATCCAGCCCCAGTGCCGGTCGTGGGAAGTTCCTCTCCTGGATGTTGGTCCATAAAGGAGGAAAACAAGGGATAAAAAGGATCCAAGAGGAGATTCCCATCGGATCCCAAATCCCACTCCTGGGGAGTTTCTCTCCCCATTTTTTGTCCCATCAAAGGGGACGCCCAGAATAAAACATGGAACAAGGAGGGATGCAAGAGGAGATTCCCATTGGACCTCAAATCCCACTCCTGGGGAGTTTCCCTTGTGGATTTTGGCCCAAATAGAAGGAAAACAAGGGATAAGAAAAGATCCAAGAGGAGATTCCCATTGGATCCCAAATCCCACTCCTGGGGAGTTTCTCTCCCAGTTTTTTGTGTCCCATCAAAGGGGACACCAAGAATAAAACAGGGAACAAGGAGGGATCCAAGAGGAAATTCCCATTGGATCCCAAATCCCACTCCTGGGGAGTTTCTCTCCTGGATTTTTGTCCCACCAAGGGGACACCAATGAGGAAAACGTGGAACAAGGAGGGATCCAAGAGAAAATTCCCATCAGATCCCAAATCCCATTCCTAGGGTTTCTCTCCCAGTTTTTTGTCCCATCAAAGGGGACACCAAGGATCAAAACCAGGGATAAGGAGGGATCCAAGAAGAAATTCCCATCGGATCCCAAATTCCACTCCTGAGGAATTTCTCTCCCCATTTTTTGTCCCATCAATGGGGACGCCAAGGAGGAAAACATGGAACAAGGAGGGATCCAAGAGGAAATTCCCGTTGGATCCCAAATCCCAGTCCTGGGTGGATTTTGGCCCAAAAAGAAGGAAAACAAGGGATAAGAAAAGATCCAAGAGGAAATTCCCATCGGATCCCAAATCCCAATCCTGGGGAGTTTCCCTCATGGATTTTGGCCCAAATAGAAGGAAAACAAGGGATAAGAAAAGATCCAAGAGGAGATTCCCATCGGATCCCAAATCCCACTCCTGCGGAGTTTCTCTCCCCATTTTTTGTCCCACCAATGGGGACGCCAAGGAGGAAAACGTGGAACAAGGAGGGATCCAAGAGGAGATTCCCATCGGATCCCAAATCCCATTCCTAGGGTTTCTCTCCCAGCTTTTTGTCCCACCAAGGGGAGACCAAGGATCAAAACAAGGGATAAGAAAAGATCCAAGAGGAGATTCCCATCGGATCCCAAATCCCAGTCCTGGGGAGTTTCCCACGTGGATTTTGGCTCAAATGGAAGGAAAACAAAGGATAAGAAAAGATCCAAGAGGAAATTCCCATCGGATCCCAAATCCCACTCCTGAGGAGTTTCTCTCCTGGATTTTTGTCCCACCAAGGGGACACCAAGATTAAAGCATGGAACAAGGATGGATCCAAGAGGAAATTCCCGTTGGATCCCAAATCCCGGTCCTAAGGTGCTCTTCTCCCATTTTTCTTGTCTCATCTCTCCTGGTTTTTTGGCCCATAAAGGAGGAAAAACAGGGATAAGAAAGGAATCCCAGAGGAGATTCCCACTGGATTTCAAGGATCTGGCCCAAATTCCCACCCTGGGGTTTCTCTCCTGGTTTTTGGCCCAAAAAAGGAGGAAAACCAGGGACAAGGAAGGGATCCCAGAGGAGATTCCCAATCCTTCCTCACCCTCTCGGTCTCCTCGATCAGCTTCAGGCTCTTCCTCTTCTCGTCCTCCTCCTCCTCCTCCTCGTCCTGCTCCACCTTCTCTCCAAGCGCTTGCCTGGGAGGAAAAACAGGGAAAAGTTGGGAATAATAATAATAATAATAATAATAATAATAATAATTATTATTATTATTATATTATTATTATTATTATTATTATTATTATTATTATTATTATTATTATTATTATTATTATTATTATTATTATTATATGGGATTTGGGACGGATCCTGAGCTCTGGGACTGGGTTTAGGATGGATCCTGAGCCTTTGGGATTTGGTTCAGGATGGATCCTGAGCCTGGGATTGGGTTTGGGATGGATCCTGAGATTTTGGGATGGATCCTGAGCCTGGGATGGATCCCGAGCTCTGGAATTAGGATTGGGATAGATCCTGAGCCTGGGACTGGGTTTGGGATGATCCTGAGCCTCTGGGAATGGGTTTAGGATGGATCCTGAGCCTTTGGGATGGATCCTGAGCCCTGGGAATGGATTTGGGATGGGTTTAGAGCTCTGGGAATAGTTTTAAGCCCTGGGAAAGGGTTTGGGATGGACCCTGAGTCCTGGGAATGTTCCTGAGCCCCTGGGATAGGTTTGGGACAGATCCGGAGCTCTGGAATTGGGATTGGGACGGATCCTGAGCCTTTGGGATGGATCCTGAACCTGGGATTGGGTTTGGGATGGATCCTGAGTCTTTGGGATGGATCCTGAGCCTGGGATTTGGTTTGGGATGACCCTGAGCCTCTGGGATTGGGTTTGGGATGGATCCTGAGCCTTTGGGGTAGATCCTGATCTGGGGATTGGGATGGATCCTGAGATTTTGGGATGGATCCCGAGCTCTGGAATTAGGATTGGGATGGATCCTGAGATTTTGGGATGGATCCTGAGCCTGGGATGGATCCCGAGCTCTGGAATTAGGATTGGGATGGATCCTGAGCCTGGGACTGGGTTTGGGATGATCCTGAGCCTCTGGGATTGGGTTTAGGATGGATCCTGAGCCTTGGGGATGGAACCAGAGCCTGGGATTGGGTTTGGGATGGATCCTGCACCTGAAATTGGGATTGGGATGGAACCTGAGATTTTGGGATGGATCCTGAGCCTGGGACTGGGTTTGGGATGACCCTGAGCCTCTGGGATTTGGTTCAGGATGGATCCTGAGCCTGGGATTGGGTCTGGGATGGATCCTGAGCCTTTGGGATGGATCCTGAGCCTTGGGAATGGATTTGGGATGGGTTTGGAGCCCTGGGAATAGTTTTAAGCCCTGGGAAAGGGTTTGGGATGGACCCTGAGTCCTGGGAATGTTCCTGAGCCCCTGGGATAGGTTTGGGACGGATCCGGAGCTCTGGAATTGGGATGGATCCTGAGCCTTTGGGATGGATCCTGAACGTGGGATTGGGTCTGAGATGGATCCTGAGCCTTTAGGATGGATCCTGAGCCTGGGATTGGGTTTGGGATGGATCCTGAGCCTTTGGGGTAGATCCTGATCTGGGGATTGGGATGGATCCTGAGATTTTGGGATGGATCCTGAGCCTGGGATGGATCCCGAGCTCTGGAATTAGGATTGGGATGGATCCTGAGCCTGGAAATGGATTTGGGATGGGTTTGGAGCTCTGGGAATAGTTTTAAGCCCTGGGAAAGGGTTTGGGATGGACCCTGAGTCCTGGGAATGTTCCTGAGCCCCTGGGATAGGTCTGGGGACAGATCCGGAGCTCTGGAATTGGGATCGGGACGGATCCTGAGCCTTTGGGATGGATCCTGAACCTGGGATTGGGTGTGGGATGGATCCGGAGTCTTTGGGATGGATCCTGAGCCTGGGATTGGGTCTGAGATGGATCCTGAGCCTGGGATGGATCCCAAGCTCTGGAATTAGGATTGGGATGGATCCTAAGCCTGGGACTGGGTTTGGGATGGATCCTGAGCCTGGGATTTGGTTTAGGATGGATCCTGAGCCTGGGATTGGGTTTAGGATGGATCCTGAGCCTTTGGGATGGATCCTGAGCCTGGGACTGGGTTTGGGATGGATCCTGCACCTGAAATTGGGATTGGGATGGATCCTGAGATTCGGGGATGGATCCTGAGCCTGGGATGGATCTCGAGCTCTGGAATTAGGATTGGGATGCATCCTGAGCCTGGGACTGGGTTTGGGATGACCCTGAGGCTCTGGGATTGGGTTTAGGATGGATCATGAGCCTTTGGGATGGATCCTGAGCCTGGGATTGGGTTTAGGATGGATCCTGAGCCTGGGATGGATCCTGAGCTCTGGAATTAGGATTGGGATGGATCCTGAGCCTGGGACTGGGTTTGGGATGACCCTGAGCCTCTGGGATTGGGTTTAGGATGGATCCTGAGCCTGGGATTGGGTTTGGGATGATCCTGAGCCTGGGATTGGGTCTGAGATGGATCCTGAGCCTTTGGGATGGAACCTGAGCCTGGGATTGGGTTTGGGATGGATCCTGCACCTGAAATTGGGATTGGGGTGGATCCTGATCTGGGGATTGGGATGGGTCCTGAGATTTTGGGATGGATCCTGAGCCTGGGATGGATCCCGAGCTGTGGAATTAGGATTGGGATGGATCCTGAGCCTGGGGACTGGGTTTGGGATGATCCTGAGCCTGGGATTTGGTTTAGGACGGATCCTGAGCCTTTGGGATGGAACCAGAGCCTGGGATTGGGTTTGGGATGGATCCCGTACCTGAAATTGGGATTGTGGTGGATGCTGAGCCTGGGATTGGGTCTGGGATGGGTCCTGAGCCTTTGGGGTAGATCCTGATCTGGGGATTGGGATGGATCCTGAGATTTTGGGATGGATCCTGAGCCTGGGACTGGGTTTGGGATGACCCTGAGCCTTTGGGATTGGGTTTAGGATGGATCCTGAGCCTTTGGGATGGAACCAGAGCCTGGGATTGGGTTTGGGATGGATCCTGAGCCTGGGATTTGGTTTGGGATGGATCCTGAGATTTTGGGATGGATCCTGAGCCTGGGATGGATCCTGAGCTCTGGAATTAGGATTGGGATGGATCCTGAGCCTGGGACTGGGTTTGGGATGATCCTGAGCCTGGGATTGGGTTTAGGATGGATCCTGAGCCTGGGATGGATCCTGAGCTCTGGAATTAGGATTGGGACGGATCCAGAGCCTGGGACTGGGTTTGGGATGGAACCTGAGCCTGGGATTGCGTTTGGGATGGATCCTGAGCTCTGGGAATGGATTTGGGATGGATCCCGAGTTCTGGGAATGGATTTGGTATGGACCCTGAGCTCTGGGAATGGATTTGGGATGGATCCCGAGTTCTGGGAATGTTCCTGATCCCCTGGGATGGGTTTGTGACAGATCCCAAGTCTCGGTCCCGGTTCCGAGCCCCGGTTCCGATTCTGAGCCCCGGCTTTGGGTCCGGCTCGTGAACCCCGGCCCAATTTGGGGTGGGAACCCCCCAGCACCGCCCCCCCCACCTCTGGAAAAGCGGGAATGGGGCCCGGCCCCCCGTTCCTCACCGGCGCCGCACATCGATGCGGTTCCGGCGGGCGGCGATTCGCTGCTGCCGCTCCCAATCCGCGCCGGACCCGGCATCGGCACCGAAATCGGGACCGAAATCGGCACCGGCATCGGGAACGGCATCGGGAACGGGACCGGGACCGAGGTCGGGAACCGCACCGGGATCAGCACCGGGATCCGGCCTGGGATGGAATTTAGGATCGAGCTCAGGCTCGGGTTCGAGCTCGGCGAGCTCCAGGTTCGGGCCTGGGCCCGCCCCGTCCTCCCCGGGCTCCATGAGCGCACCTGGGCGCAGGTGCGCGCCCGTTACCGCGCATGCGCGGCTCCCGTTACCCCGGCAACGGCCGATGCGCTGCGCTCACTGCGCATGCGCGCACCCCGAGCGTCCCTCGTTGCCGAGCAACGCGTGCGGCATCACCTGCGCGTAGTTGCGCATGCGCAGTGGCGCTTCCCGTTGCTTGGCAACGGCGGGAGCGTCATGGCCCCCCCTCCCCCGGCTCCCAAATTTTCCCAATTTTCCCGGCGCGTTTTCCGTGGGAAACAGCGGGGGAAAGGAACCGGGAGAGCTCCTGCCGCTCCTTCCCACCGGGATCCGGGAGCGGGGGACGGGGTTGGGATGAGGGGAGGGAATTCCCAGAGAATTCCTGAGAATCTCCAATGAAAGGCTGGAGCAGCCTGGGATCGGGGCTGGAATGGGTTGAGATTGAAAGTCCAGGGATCTCTTCCCGAAAACTTCCGGGATTCTGGGATCCAGGACGCTCAGGATCCATCCCGAGGGATCTTTATGGAATTCAGGGATGGAAAAGGGAAGGGAGACCCTTCCTGGAGTCCCGAATTCCCAGTGAAGCTCCTGGATCCTGAAATTCCTTTTCAAGGAGGAATCGGGATGGGGACGGATCCAATGCCAGGGCTGGGAGAGCTGGGGATGGAGGGAATTCCTTGGGAAAGGAGAGCTTGGGATGATGGGATCTTGGGAAGGAATTCCCGGCTGGGCTGGAATTCCCAGAGAATCCCTGGGAGCGTCCAAGGAAGGGTGGGATGGGCTTGGATCACCCTGGGATGGTGGGAAGTGTCCCTGGGATGGGATTGAAGGCCCATGGATCCAAACCATTCCAGGATTCTGGGATCAAGGACATTCAGAATCCATTCAGGGAAGGGATTTTTATGGAATTCGGGGATGGAAAAGGGAAGGGAGACCCTTCCTGGAGTCCCCAATTCCCAGTGAAGCCCCTGGATCCCGAAATTCCTTCTCAAGGAGGAATCGGGATGGGGCTGGATCCAATGCCGGGCTGGGAAAGCTGGGAATGTGCAGCTGGATCAGGGAAGGATCCAGGGAATCCTTGGAGCCTTTTCCAGAGGGAAAGGAGAGCTGGGATTTGGGCAAGGGCTGGAGGGAGCCAGGGAATGGCTTCCAGTGGGAATTTTGGGATCTTGGGAAGGGATTCCCGGCTGGGCTGGAATTCCCAGAGAATCCCAGGACAGAGATCCCGCTCCCAATTCCTGGGAATTCGCTTTTCCAGCCGCCCTCACACCCGATCTCCGGGATTTCTGGGAATTCCATGAATCCCATGAAACAGAACCCTCCAGGCTCGGCATTCCCGGCTCCTCTCCCTCCTCCTCCTCCTCCTCCTGCGGGACGTGGGAGCCGCCTGTTGCCATGGGGGGTTGCCATGGAATTGGGATCCGCAGTTTCCATGGAAATCGGGGGAGGTTGGGAATGGGATGGGGTGGAGGGGGAGGGGATGGGGGGGGGGGTGAGGCCCTGTTTGGATTCCCGGGAATTGGCCCCAAATTTGGGGAAAATTTCCACCTCTTCTTCCCCCAATTCCTGTTTTTTTCTCCCTTCCTGGAGTGTTCCTTTTCCCTGGGAATTTCGTGGCCCTGGTGGTGTTGGTTTGGGAATATCCCAGGGGATAATTGATGGGAAAATTCCCAGATTTTGGGATTTCCCGACCCTTTCGGGACGCGGCGATCCAAATTATTCCCTCCAGGAATCCTCAGACGGGAAAAATCCGGGAATTTCAGCCTGAATCATCCCCTCAATCCCTTTCCCAAGCCCGATCCCAAAGGATGAGGGAAAACGGGATGAACCCACGACCTGACCCCATCCATCCTCCCTCATTCCCGGGATTTTCCTGGCGGGGGAAAAATCCCCAAAAACTCATCCCAAAGTGGAATTATCCAAGCGAATCATGGAATGATCGAGGTCCGGAGGGCCGGGAAGCCCCGAATTCCTTGGAATGCTGGAATTGAGGGGGGGGGGGAGGGAGGGTTGGAATATTTTTTTCCCAGCTCCAGGAGATGGCAGCAAGAGCCCGCGGCATTCCCGGCGCTGGGAACGGCTCCATCCAACCCCCTGGAAGCGGCTCCAACTTCTCCCGCTCCCAAAATCCCCGGCCGGATCCCTCGGAGCTCATTCCCTGCTCCAGCATTTCCCTTGGAAAAAAAAAAGTGAGTGAATCCCTATTTAAAAAAAAAATAATAATTTTATTTTATTTATTTTTTTCCTCCTGGGAATGCCGCAATTCCAAAGCGTCGCTCCCTAGCGATGGGAGAAGGGAAAAAAAAGAAGGGAAAAAAAAAATTCCAGGCGGGTTTTGATTCCCAGCTCTCCGTGCCAATGGAAAAAGGGGAAAATTGGGAAGTGGAAGGGAAAGGGGGAGGGAGGGAGCAGCGGTTTCCCGGGAGCCGTTCCCGGAGCGACGGCGGGATCGCCTTTGGAAAAAAAGGGGAAAAAAGGGGAAAAAAAGGGAGCATGGGATGGCTCAGCCGCCTCCTGAGTGAGTCGTCGGGAATCCGCCGGGATTTGGGATCATCGGGAATTATTCGGGAATTCGGGGCGGCGTTTTCCAACCCCCTCCAAAACCGTCTGGAATTTGAGGTGGGATGGGACGGGGAAAGGATGAGGAGGAGCGGGATGGTTCCTGCTCGGAACTCCTCCGCGGAGATTCCCGGAGGGAATTTTTGGGGATCTGAGATCCAGGGGGAGATTCTTGGAGGGAATTTTTGGGGATCCGAGATCTGGGGGGAGATTTCCCGAGGGAATTTTTTGGGGATCCGAGATCCAGGGGGATTCCCGGAGGGAATTTTTGGGAATCTGAGATCCAGGGAGATTCCCGGAGGGAATTTTTGGGAATCTGAGATCCAGGGGGGAGATTTCCCGAGGGAATTTTTGGGAATCTGAGATCCAGGGGGGAGATTTCCCGAGGGAATTTTTGGGAATCTGAGATCCAGGGGGAGATTCCCAGAGGGAATTTTTGGGAATCTGAGATCCAGGGGGATTCCCGGAAGGAATTTTGGGGATCTGAGATCCAGGGGGAGATTTCCCGAGGGAATTTTTGGGAATCTGAGATCCAGGGGGGAGATTTCCCGAGGGAATTTTTGGGAATCTGAGATCCAGGGGGAGATTCCCAGAGGGAATTTTTGGGAATCTGAAATCCAGGGGGATTCTCGGAGGGAATTTTTTGGGGGATCCGAGATCCGGGGGCAGATTCTTGGAGGGAATTTTTGGGAATCTGAGATCCAGGGAGATTCTCGGAGGGAATTTTGGGGATCCGAGATCGGGGGGGGAGATTCCCGGAGGGAATTTTTGGGGATCTGAGATCCGGGGGGGAGATTTCCCGAGGGAATTTTTGGGAATCTGAGATCCAGGGGGATTCTCGGAGGGAATTTTTTGGGGGATCCGAGATCCGGGGGCAGATTCTTGGAGGGAATTTTTGGGAATCTGAGATCCAGGGGGATTCCCGGAAGGAGTTTTGGGGGATCCGAGATCTGGGGGGAGATTCCCAGAGGGAATTTTTGGGAATCTGAGATCCGGGGGGATTCCCGTAAGGAATTTTGGGGATCCGAGATCTGGGGGGAGGTTTCCCGAGGGAATTTTTGGGAATCTGAGATCCAGGGGGATTCCCAAGGGAATTTTCGGGAATCTGAGATCCAGGGGGATTCCCGGAAGGAATTTTGGGGATCCGAGATCTGGGGGGAGATTTTCCGAGGGAATTTTTTGGGGATCCGAGATCCAGGGGGAGATTCCCAGAGGGAATTTTTGGGAATCTGAGATCCAGGGGGAGATTTCCCGAGGGAATTTTTGGGAATCCGAGATCCAGGGGGAGATTCCCAGAGGGAATTTTTGGGGATCTGAGATCTGGGGGGAGATTTCCCGAGGGAATTTTTTGGGGATCCGAGATCCAGGGGGAGATTCCCAGAGGGAATTTTTGGGGGACCCGAGATCTGGGGGAGGAATTCCCAAAGGGAATTTTTGGGAATCTGAGATCCAGGGGGAGATTCCCAGAGGGAATTTTTGGGAATCTGAGATCCAGGGGGGAGATTCCCAGAGGGAATTTGAGATCCAGGGGGAGATTCCCAGAGGGAATTTTTGGGAATCTGAGATCCGGGGAAATTCCCGGCCGGCCCTGAGGCTCCAGGATTCCAGCCGGGAGCGTGGGAACTGCGCAGCTCCGAGTGCGTGGGAGAGCTCGGGAACGGCTGGGGATGGGAATCTTTGGGATCCAGGGAAAGAGGGATCTGCTCGGGATCCCGGGAAAAAAAAGGAATTTGGGGTTTCAAAAAGGGAATTCGAGGTGGATTTTCCGGGATGTGGAATTCCAGAGAAGGGGACGGCGGAATTCCCTGGGGGTTTTGGGGAACGGGGGAGCCCCGCATCCCGTGGGGGGCATTCCCGAATTTTGGGGTCGTGGCCCCCCAGAACACCTGGAGAGGGGAAAATCTGGGAGCAGTGGGAAAGGAGAAGGAGAGGAGGGAATGGGATTGGGAATGGGATTGGGATTGGGAATGGGAATGGGATTGGGAATGAGAATGGGAATGGGATTGGGAGTGGGAGTGGGAATGGGATAGGGATTGGGAATGGGATTGGGATTGGGATAGGGAAAGGGATTGGGATAGGGATTGGGAATGGGAATGGGAATGGGAATGGGAATGGGAACGGGACTGGGATTGGGATTGGGATTGGGATAGGGAATGGGAGTGGGAATGGGAGTGGGAATGGGAATGGGAATGGGATGGAATGGGATTGGGAATGGGAATGGGAATGGAATTGAGACTGACAATGGGAATGGGAATGGGAGTGGGAATGGGAATGGGAATGGGATTGGGAGTGGGAATGGGATTGGGAGTGGGAATGGGAATGGGAATGGGATTGGGATTGGGATTGGGAATGGGAAAGGGGAAAGGATGGAATGGGAGAGAGAATGGGAATGGGAGCGGGAATGGGAATGGGAGTGGGAATGGGAATGGGATTGGGATTGGGATTGGGATTGGGATTGGGATTGGGATTGGAACTGGGATTAGGATAGGGAATGGGAAAGGGAAAAGGAAAAGGATGGAATGGGATTGGGAATGGGAATAGGAATGGGAATGGGAATGGGAGTGGGAATGGGAATGGGAATGGGAATGGGAATGGGAATGGGAGTGGAAATGGGAATGGGATTGGGAATGGGAGTGGGATTGGGAGTGGGAATGAGCCAGGTGTCCTTGGACACCATCGTGGGCTGCAGCTCCACAGGAATTCCCACCTGGAATTTCGGGAAGTGCTCACCTCCCTTTCACTCCCCCATTCCCAATGGGAATTCCCAGTACATCCCTGGATCGCAGCCACCCCCAAACTGTGGGATCAGGGGCACCCCACTGCTCCCCTCCTCTTCCCGCTTTTCCTCCTGGCATTCCCAGTGTTCCTAAACCACTCTGGGATCGAGATCAGGATTGGGATTGGGATTGGGATTGGGATTGGGATTCCACCTCAGTGCAGGATCCTCGGGGCAGAATTCCCAGGATCCCAGGGATCCCAGGGGTGGGAAGGATTCTGGGCCAAGAACGGGCTGGGAGAAGAATCCCTGCAGGGGCTGCAACTCCACAGGAATTCCCACCTGGAATTTCGGGAATTCTCCCTTCACTTTTCCCATTCCCACAGGGAATTCCCCATTCCCACAGGGAATTCCCAGCACATCCCCCAAACTGTGGGATCAGGGGCACCCCATTGCTCCTCTTCCCACTTTTCCTCCTGGCATTCCCATCATTTTAAACCGCTCTGGATTGGGATTGGGATCGGGATTGGGATCGGGATTGGGATCAGGATTCCTCCTCGGTGAAGGATCCTCAGGGCAGAATTCCTGGGATCCCAGGGATCCCAGGAGTGGAAAACACCCTCTGGGCCAGGAAAGGGGCTGCAGCTCCACAGGAATCCCCACCTGGAATTTCGGGAATTCCCACCTCACTTCCCCTTTCCCACTGGGAATTCCCAGCACATCCCCCAAACTGTGGGATCAGGGGCACCCCACTGCTCCTCTTCCCACTTTTCCTCTTGGCATTCCCATCATTTTAAACTGCTCTGGATCGGGATTGGGATCAGGATTCCTCCTCGGTGAAGGATCCTCGGGGCAGAATTCCTGGGATCCCAGGAGCGGAAAACATCCTCTGGGCCAGGAAAGGAGCTGCAGCTCCACAGGAATCCCCACCTGGAATTTCGGGAATTCCCACCTCACTTCCCCTTTCCCACTGGGAATTCCCAGCGCATCCCCCAAACTGTGGGATCAGGGCGACCCCACTGCTCCTCTTCCCACTTTTCCTCTTGGCATTCCCATCATTTTAAACTGCTCTGGGATCGGGATTGGGGTCGGAATTGGGATCAGGATTGGGATCCCACCTCTTCTGAGGCAGAATTCCCAGGATCCCGGGAAGCCCAGGAATGGGAAGGATCCTCTGGACCAGGAACGGGGCTGCAGCTCCACAGGAATTCCCACCTGGAATTTCGAGAAGGGCTCACCCCCCTTCACTTCCCCATTCCCACCGGGAATTCCCAGCGCATCCCGGGACCGCAGCCACCCCAAAGCTTCCCGTTCATTCCTCCCGGCATTCCCACCGTTTCAAACCCCTCTGCGGGGTCGGGGTCGGGGTCATCCCGCGGGCGGAATTCCCTGGATCCCGGGGATCCCGGGGATCCCGGGGCCGCCGCTTCCCGGGGGAGGGACGGCGCTTCCCGGGCCCGCCTCCCGCTCCTTCCCCCTTCCTGCCCCGGCTCCTGCCGCGCCCCGGGAGCGGCTCCGGCTTTTCCCGGGATCCGGGAAAGGGACGGACAGAGGGACGGAGGGGGGGAATCCCCCCCGCCACCCCCCAGCGCCGGGAGAGGAGCGGGAAGGATTCCCTGGAATCCGCGCCCGGAATTCCCGGCGGATTCCTAAAGCTCCGGCGCGCAGGTGAGGGGATCCCGGAGTGTTCCTGCTTTCCCAGTTTGCCACCCCGGTCTCCTGGGAAGTCTCTCGTCTGGAAGGGATTGCGGAGCTTCCCGGGGGATCCGATCCCACCGGGGGCCGGGATTTGGGATTCGGGATTCAGGATCCGATCCCACTGGGAGCCGGGATTTGGGATTTGGGATTTGGAATCCGATCCCACTGGGAGCCAGGAGCCGGGATTTGGGATTCGGGATCTGATCCCACCAGGAGCCGGGATTTGAGATTCGGGATTCAGGATTCGGGATTTGGGATTTGGGATTCGGGATTCAGGATCCGATCCCACTGGGAGCCGGGATTTTTGATTTGGGATTTGGAATCCGATCCCACTGGGAGCCAGGAGCCGGGATTTGGGATTCAGGATTCGGGATCCAATCCCACCAGGAGCTGGGATTCAGGATTTGGGATTTGGGATTCGGGATCTGATCCCACTGGGAGCCAGGATTTGGGATTCGGGATCTGATCCCACTGGGAGCCAGGATTTGGGATTTGGGATTCGGGATCTGATCCCACCAGGAGCCAGGATTTGGGATTTGGGATTCGGGATTCGGGATCCGATCCCACTGGGAGCCAGGATTCTGGATTCACGATTCGGGATTCGAGATACGGGATCTGATCCCACTGGGAGCTGGGATTCAGGATTCAGGATCTGGGATTTGGGATTCAGGATCCAATCCCACCGGGAGCCGGGATTCTGGATTTGGGATTCGGGATTTGGGATTCAGGATCCAATCCCACCAGGAGCCGGGATTCCGGATTTGGGATTTGGAATCTGATCCCACTGGGAGCCAGGATTTGGGATTTGGGATTCAGAATCTGATCCCACTGGGAGCCAGGAGCCAGGATTTGGGATTCGGGATTCAGGATCTGATCTCACCAGGAGCTGGGATTTGGGATTCGGGATTCGGGATTTGGGATTCAGGATCCGATTCCCACCAGGAGCCGGGATTTGGGATTTGGGATTTGGGATTCGATCCCACAGGAAGGTGAGAGCCGCTTCCCAAATTTGGGAAACGCCAGGAAGAGCCGAGGGAATGGGAGCAGGAGTTGTTCCACCATCCCCTTCCCAACATTCCGGGAAAACCAGGATGAGCTCCAGGTGGACGGGAGGGGGATGGTGGAGGTGGAAACTCGGGAATTTGGGAATATGAGAGCTGAGGATTGGGAATTCCATGGGGTTTGCTGGAACCAAGGTTTTCCCGGCGGTTCTGGAAGCGGGAATTGGGAATGTTGTGGGTTTGATGGGATTTGGTGCATCCAGGGATTCCGTGATTCCCTTGGGATCCACAGGGATGATCCTGCTGTGGGATCACTGGGATTGGGATGGGGATCCCAGTCAGGAAAGCTCCTGGGGGTGTTGGAATGTCCCAAGGAAAGGGAACATCCAGGGAATGTCTGACCTGGAATGGGGAAGGATTTGGGGAATCTCCGAGGTGAGAAATTCCAGGAGCGGGATGCGAATCCCGACCTCCAGAAAAATCCATCTCCAGCCCCGAGCTTTTCCAAGGGCCGGGAATGCGGTGTTGGAATCCTTTGGGGTTTTTTCCTGGTGGATGGAGCTGGAAATCCGGGAATTTCCCGGGTGGGATATCCACGGTTCCTCCACCGAGGAAAGGGTAAAACCTGGGATAACCAGCAGGAAAATTCCCACAGGGACAAAAGGAGGTTTTCCCATGGAAAATTCCCACAGGGACAAAAGGAGGTTTTCCCATGGAAAATCCCACGGGTTTGGCTGCATTTGCCCTCGGGATGGATCCCGGGATGGATCCCAGGAAAGACAGGGATGGATCCTGGGAAGGGCAGGGATGGATCCCAGGAATTATGGGGAAGGATCCCAGGAAAGACAGGGATGGATCCCCAGAAGGATCCCAGGAAGGATCCTGGGAAGGATCCCAAAAGGATGGGAATGGATCCTGGGAAGGATCCCAGGAAAGTTCCTGGGAAGAGCAGGGATTGATCCTGGGATGGATCCCAGGAAGGATGGGAATGGATCCTGGGAAGGACGGGGATGGATCCTGGGAATAATTCCGGGAAGGACCCAGGAATGGTCTCAGGAAGGATCCCGGGGAAAGATCCCAGGAAGGGTCTCAGGAAAGATAGGGATGGATCCCAGGAAGAGCTGGGATGGATCCCAGAAAGTGGAGATGGATCCTGGGAAGGACAGGGATGGATCCTGGGAAAGATCTCTGGAAGGATCCTGAAAAGGACAGGGATGGCTCCTGGGAAAGATCTCTGGAAGGATCCCGGGACAGATCCCAGGAAGGATCCTGGAAATGACAGGGATGGATCCCAGGAAGGGTCCCAGGAAGGATGGGAATGGATCCTGGGAAGGACTGGGATGGATCCTGGGAAGGATCCCAGGAGGGATCCCAGGAAAGATCCCTGGATGGGTCCCAGAAAGGATGGGAAGGGACCCTTGGAAGGATCCCAGGAAGGATTCCAGGAAGGATGGGGAAGGATCCTGGAATGGATGGGAATGGATCCTGGGAAGGACTGGGATGGATCTCAGGAAAGATCCTGGGAAGGATCCTGGGAAAGATCCCAGGAAGGACAAGAATGGATCCTGGGAAGTACCCCAGGAAAGATGGGGATGGATCCTGGAAAGGACAAGGATGGATCCCGGAAAGATCCCTGGAAGGATCCTGGAAAGGACAGGGATGTATCCCAGAAAGGATGGGAATGAATCCTTGGAAGGATCCCAGGAAGGATGGGAAAGGATCCCGGGAAAGATCCTGGGAAGGATCCTGGGAAGGATCCTGGGAAGGACGAGGATGGATCCTGGGAAGGATCCTGGGAAGGGCACGGATGGATCCTGGGAAGAATCCCAGGAAGGACGAGGATGGATCCTGGGAAGGATCCTGGGAAGGAACTCGGGAAGGGCAGGGATGGATCCTGGAAAGGGTCCCAGGAAAGATCCCAGGAAGGGCAGGAATGGATCCTGGGAAGAATGGGAATGGATCCCAGGTAGGGCAGGAATGGATCCCAGGTAGGGCAGGAATGGATCCTGGGAAGAATGGGAATGGATCCCAGGTAGGGCAGGAATGGATCCTGGGATGGATCCCAGGAAAGATCCTGGGAAGGGCAGGGGGTGGATCTCAGGAAGAGCAGGGATGGATCCCGGGAATTATGGGGATGGATCCCAGGAAGAGCAGGGACGGATCCCAGGAATTATGGGGATGGGTCCCAGGAAGGGCGGGAATGGATCCCAGGTCGGACAGGGATGGATCCCAGGAATAATGGAGATGGATTCCAGGAAGGATCCCAGGAAGGACAGGAATGGATCCTGCGAAGAATCCTGGGAAGGATCACGGGAAGCATCCTGGGAAGGACTAGGATGCATCCCAGGAAAAGCAGGGATGGATCCCAGGAATTATGGGGATGGATCCCAGGAAGGATCCCTGGAAGGATCCCGGGAAGGCCAGGGACAGATCCCAGGAATTCTGGGGATCAATCCCCGGAATTTTGGGGATGGATCCCAGGAAGGATCATGGGAAGGATCCCAGGAAGGACAGGGACAGATCCCGGGAAGGACTGGGATGGATCCCAGGAATTCTGGGGATGAATCCCTGGAATTATGGGGATGGATCCCAGGAAGGATCATGGGAAGGATCCCGAGAAGGCCAGGGACAGATCCTGGGAAGGACTGGGATAAATCCCAGGAATTTTGGGGATGGATCCCTGGAAGGATCCCTGGAAGGATACTGGGAAGGATCCTGGGAAGGCCAGGGACAGATCCCAGGAAGGACTGGGATGGATCACAGGAATTTTGGGGATGGATCCCAGGAAGGATCATGGGAAGGATCCCAGGAAGGATCATGGGAAGGATCCCGGGAAGGCCAGGGACAGATCCCAGGAATTCTGGGGATGGATCCCAGGAATTTTGGGGACGGATCCCAGGAAGGATCATGGGAAGGATCCCAGGAAGGTCAGGGACAGATCCCGGGAAGGACTGGGATGGATCCCAGGAATTATGGGGATCAATCCCAGAAATGTTGGGGATGGATCCCAGGAAGGATCATGGGGAGGATCCTGGGAAGGCCAGGGACAGATCCCAGGAAGGACTGGGATGGATCCCAGGAATTATGGGGATCAATCCCAGGAATTATGGGGATGAATCCCAGGAATTTTGGGGATGGATCCCAGGAAGGATCATGGGGAGGACCCCAGGAAGGACAGGGACAGATCCCGGGAAGGACTGGGATGAATCCCAGGAATTATGGGGATCAATCCCAGGAATTTTGGGGATGGATCCATGGAACGATCCCGGGAAGAATCCCAGGAAGGATCCCGGGAGGGACAGGAGCGCTGGGACGACGGAGGGGCCGCGTTTGAGGAAGCGGCAGAAAAAAGGGAACAGGAAGAGGCCGAGGGCTCCCGGCAGCCCCCGGGAAACCTCGGAAAGCTCCGGAGACGGGGCCAAAAACGGCCCCAAAAAAATCCCTTCCGTCAAAATCCCGGGATCGGATGGGAAAATCCTGGGATCTGACAGGTAAATCCTGGGATCTGATGGGAAAATCCTGGGATCTGGTGGGAAAAATCCCTGGATCTGACAGGAAAATCACAGGATCTGAAGGGAAAATCCAAGGATCTGACAGGGAAATCCCAGGATATGAAAGAAAGATCCTGGGATCTGATGGGAAAATCCTGGAATCCACTGTGAAATCCTGAGATCTGACGGGAAAAATCCCAGGATCTGACAGGGAAATTCCAGGATCTGACCAGAAATCCCAGGATCTGAAGGGAAAATCCTGGATCTGACAGATAAAGCCAAGGATCAGACATTAAAATCCCAGGATCTGACAGGGAAATCCCAGGATATGAGAGAAAGATCCTGGGATCTGATGGGAAAATCTCAGGATCTGACAGGAAAATCGCGGGATCTAATGGGAATATCCTGGGATCTGATGGGACTATCCTGGAATCCAAGGTGAAATCCTGAGATCTGATGGGAAAAATCCCAGGATCTGACAGGGAAATTCTGGGATCTGACCGAGAAATCCTGGGATCTGACTGAGAAATCCTGGGATCTGATGGGAAAATCTCAGAATCTGACAGGGAAATCCTGGGATCTGACAGGAAAATTCTGGGATCTGACAGGGGAAATCCTGAGATCTGACTGAGAAATCCTGGGATTTGATGGGAAAATCTCAGAATCTGACAGGAAAATCCCGGGATCTGACAGGAAATCCTGAGATCTGATGGGAAAATCCAAGGATCTGACAGGGAAATCCCAGGATCTAATGGGAATATCCTGGGATCTGATGGGAATATCCTGGAATCCAAGGTGAAATCCTGAGATCTGATGGGAAGAATCCCAGGATCTGACAGGGAAAATCCTGGGATCTGACAGGGAAATTCCAGGATCTGAAGGAGAAATCCCAGGATCTGAAGGGAAAATCCCTGGATCTGACAGAAAAAGCCAAGGATCAGACATTAAAATCCAAGGATCTGACAGGGAGATCCCAGGATATGAGAGAAAGATCCTGGGATCTGATGGGAAAATCCCGGGATCTGACAGGAAAATCACAGGATCTGATGGGAATATCCTGGAATCTGATGGGAATATCCTGGAATCCAAGGTGAAATCCTGAGCTCTGATGGGAAGAATCCCGGGATCTGATGGGAAAATCCTAGGATCAGACAGGGGAAATCCTGGGATCTGATGGAAAAATCCTGGGATCCAACAGGAAAATCCCGGTATCAGAGAGGAAAATCCTGGGATCTGACAGGAAAATCTTGGGATCTGATGGGAAAAATCCCTGGATCTGACAGAAAAAGCCAAGGATCAGACATTAAAATCCCAGGATCAGAAAGGAAAATCCTGGGATCTGACAGGAAAATTCTGGGATCTGACAGGGGAAATCCTGAGATCTGACCGAGAAATCCTGGGATCTGATGGGAAAAATCTCAGAATCTGACAGGAAAATCCCGGGATCTGACAGGAAACCCCGAGATCTGAAGGGAAAATCCAAGGATCTGACAGGGAAATCCCAGGATATGAGAGAAAGATCCTGGCATCTGATGGGAAAATCTCAGGATCTGACAGGAAAGTCCCGGAATCTGATGGGAATATCCTGGGATCTGATGGGAATATCCTGGAATCCAAGGTGAAATCCTGAGCTCTGATGGGAAGAATCCCAGGATCTGATGGGAAAATCCTGGGATCTGACAGGAAAATTCTGGGATCTGACAGGGGAAATCCTGAGATCTGACTGAGAAATCCTGGGATTTGATGGGAAAATCTCAGAATCTGACAGGAAAATCCCGGGATCTGATGGGAAAATCCTAGGATCAGACAGGGGAAATCCTGGGATCTGATGGAAAAATCCTGGGATCCAACAGGAAAATCCCGGTATCAGAGAGGAAAATCCCAGGATCTGACAGGAAAATCCAGGATCTGATGGGAAAAATCCCTGGATCTGACAGAAAAAGCCAAGGATCAGACATTAAAATCCCAGGATCTGAGGGGAAAATCCTGGGATCTGAAAGGAAAATCCAGGATCTGACAGGGAAATCCTGAGATCTGACCAAGAAATCCTGGGATTTGAGGGGAAAGTCTCAGAATCTGACAGGAAAATCCCGGGATCTGACAGGAAATCCTGAGATCTGATGGGAAAATCCAAGGATCTGACAGGGAAATCCCAGGATATGAGAGAAAGATCCTGGGATCTGATGGGAAAATCCTGGAATCCACGGTGAAATCCTGAGATCTGATGGGAAAAATCCCAGGATCTGACAGGGAAAATTCTGGGATCTGACAGGGAAATTCCAGGATCTGAAGGAGAAATCCCAGGATCTGAAGGGAAAATCCCTGGATCTGACAGAAAAAGCCAAGGATCAGACATTAAAATCCCAGGATCTGACAGGGAGATCCCAGGATATGAGAGAAAGATCCTGGGATCTGACGGGAAAATCCCAGGATCTGATGGGAATATCCTGGGATCTGATGGGAATGTCCTGGAATCCAAGGTGAAATCCTGAGATCTGATGGGAAGAATCCCAGGATCTGACAGGGAAATCCTGGGATCTGACAGGAAAATTCTGGGATCTGATGGAAAAATCCTGGGATCCAACAGGAAAATCCGGGTATCAGAGAGGAAAATCCCAGGATCTGACAGGAAAATCTTGGGATCTGACAAGGAAATCCTGGGATCTGACAGGGAAATCCCAGGATCTGACGGGAAATCGCGGGATCTGATGGGAAAATCCCGGGATCCGATGGGAAAATCTGTTCTGGGAAGGGTGGGAAGCACCAGGAAGGAGCCTTGGCTGGGGCTGGGCTGGCTCCAAAGGGAAGGAAGTGCTGGAATTCCATGATTCCTGGGAAAACCGGGATACTTGGAGGGGCGGAGTTGTTACATCCCAGGAAAATGAGGAAAAGATTCCCAGGGCTGTGGATTCCACGGAAGATTCCCGGGATCCGACTTTTCCCCGCTCCTTATCCCGGCGGGATCCTGATCCCAGCTTTGGGATCTCCGGGCGCAATCCGGCGTTTTCCAGCTCGGGATTGAGGCTGGGAAAGCGAGAATGTCGATGTAAATGTCGGGAATTGTTTGATTTGGGGTTGTTCCAAACAACGGGAATGGGCTGGGAAAGGTTCCCGGGGAAAAGTGGGAATGGGATTTTGGGTAAAAGGGGGGATTTAGGGTGAAGGGGTTGACGTGGGGGATGTGTGGGAATGATGGGGAAATGGGAATGATGGGAATGATGGAAAAAATGGGAATGATGGATATTTCTGAATGAGGGATCCGTGGGAATGATGGGAATGATGGGAATGATTGGAATGATGGAAAAAATGGGAATGATGGATATTTCTGAATGAGGGATCGGTGGGAATGAGGGATATGTGGGAATGATGGGAATGATGGGAATGTGGGAGTGATGGACACGTGGGAATGATGGGAAAATGGGAATGGGTGGGTATCTGGGAATGAGGGATCCATGGGAATGATGGGCACATGGAAAAGAGGGATATGTGGGAATGAGGGATAGACAGGAATGATGGGAATATGGGAATGATGGAAATGGGAATAGGGCAATGATGGATACATGGGAATGATGGGAATGATGGGAATGAGGGATCCATGGAAATGAGGGATAGGTGGGAGTGATGGATACGTGGGAATTATGGAAATGATGGGAATGATGGACACCTGGGAATGATGGGAAAATGGGAGTGATGGGCACATGGAAATGAGGGATAGGTGGGAGTGATGGGAATGTGGGAATAATGGACAGGTGGGAATGATGGAAATGATGGGAATATGGGAATTATGGATATCTGGGAATGATGGGAATTATGGATATCTGGGAATGATGGGAATATGGGAATTATGGATATCTGGGAATGATGGGAATATGGGAATTATGGATATTTCAGAATAAGGGATATCTGGGAATGACGGGAATGATGGGTGCATGGGAATGGTGGGAATGTGGGAATTACAGGAATGACGGGAAAATGGGAAGGATGGGAATGATGGATACATGGGAACGAGGGATCCATGGGAATGACGGTTATGTGGGAAGGATGGGAATATGGGAATGATGGATATCTGGGAATGATGGGAATATGGGAAGGAAGGACACCTGGGAATGATGGATACATGGGAATGATGAGAATGATGGGAATGATGGGAAAATGGGAATGATGGACCCATGGGAATGATGGGTATGATGGGAATATGGGAATGATGAATATCTGGGAATGACGAATAGTTGGGAATGACGGGAATATGGGAATGATGGATATCGGGGAATGATGGGAATGATTGCTACCTGGGAATGATGGAAAAATCGGAATGATGGGAAAATGGGAATGATGGAAAAATTGGAATGATGGGAAAATGGGAATGATGGACACATGGGAATGATGGGAATGATGGATATCTGGGAATGATGGGAATTAGGGAATGATGGACAGGTGGGAATGAGGGATATCTGGGAATGATGGGAACATTGGAATGATGGGAATATGGGAATGATGGACACATGGGAGTGATGGGAATGATGGGAAGGCAGGACACATGGGAATGATGGATATTTGGGGATTATGGGAACGTGAAAATGATGGGAATATGGGAATGATGGATATCTGGGAATGATGGCAATGTGGGAATGATGGGAAAATGGAAAATATGGGAATATGGGAATGATGGGAAAATGGGAATGATGGATATTTCTGAACAAGGGGTCCATGGGAATGATGGACACATGGATATGAGGGAATGATGGGAATTATGGGAATGTGAGAATGATGGGAATATGGGAATGATGGATATGGGGGAATGAGTGATCCATAGGAATGATGGGCACATGGAAATGAGGGATATTTGGGAATGATGGATAGACAGGAATGATGGGAATATGGGAATGATGGGACACATGGGAATGATGGGAACGATGGGAAGGCAGGACACATAGGAATGATGGATATCTGGGAATGATGGGAATATGGGAATGAGGGATAACTGGGAATGATGGAAATGTGGGAACGATGGACATTTGGGAATGATGGGGATATGGGAATGGATCACCCATGATTTGGGAATTTCAATCCCTGGTCAGGCACAGGCTGGAAAATGAATTCCCAAATTCTTCCGGGATCATTTTTGGGCAGGGACCAGGGTGGAGTTTGGCCAGGTGGGAATTCCTGCTTTTCTGTCCTGAAAAAATACAGGATTTGGGATTTTCCAAAGCCTGTGGATGCTTTGGGATGCCTTTTTTTGGGATCGCTCCCAGCTGGAGCAGCCAGAACGGCCAAAATATCCATCGGGATGGGGATTAATTGGGAATAATTGGGAAAATTGGGAAAAATTCCCTGAAACTTGGGAATTTTCCTTGTGGGGAGGATGGGGCAACCCCCACCCCCCCACCTCGATCCCATGGAATTCCTGGGATCCCATGGAATTCCTGGGATTGGCTGCAGGGCTGGGAATGACAAGGCTGGGATCAGACAGCCGGAACTCCAGAGGTTTCCTGGATCGGGAATCGTGATCCCAACTGCCAAAAAAAAAAAAAGAAAAAAAATGGGATTGAGGATCCTCCTGGAAGCTTCCATCCCGAAATTCCAGGACATCTGGAGAGCTTTTCCTTCCCCAGATGGTCGGGTTTGATCAGGAACGTCGGGAACGCAGAGTTCCTTCCCTGTTCTCCCTGATCCTGAGTCATTCCCGTGCGTGGGATTCGCGGGCAGCGCTGCCGGCCGGGGGCGGATTCCCTGGAAAAGGTCGGATACCCGGGAAGGGGTTGGATTCCTGGGAAAAGGTTGGATTCCCTGGAAAAGGTCGGATACCCGGGAGGAGGTTCCCGAGGGGATGAGGGGAAAGAAGGGAAAGAGGGGAAAATGGGATGCAGGAAATGTGGGGAGCTGGAGGAGATGGGGTGCTGGGAAAATGGGAAAATGGGATGCAGGGGGAGATGGGATGCAGGAAAAATGGATACAGGTGGAACTGGGAAGCAGGGAAAATGGGGAGCAGGGAAAATGGGATGCAGAAAAAATGGGAAGCAGGGAAAAACAGAGAGCAAAAGGAGATGGGAGGGATGCAGTGAAAATGGGGATGCAGGGGAAAAGGATTCCTGGGAAAAGGTCAAATACCCAGGAAGGGGTTGGATTCCCAGGAAGGGTCTGGATTCCCGGGAAAAGGTCGGATACCCGGAAGAGGTTCCCGAGGGGATGAGGGGGAAAGAAGGGAAAGAAGGGGAAATGGGATGCAGGGAAAAGTGGGGAGCTGGAGGAGATGGTGTGCAGGGGAAGATGGGAAAATGGGAAGCAGGGAAAATGGGATACAGGAGGAGATGGGATGCAGGGAAAATAGGATACAGGTGGAAATGGGAAGCAGGGAAAAATGGGGAGCAGGGAAAAATGGGATGCAGAAAAATGGGAAGCAGGGAAAAACAGAGAGCAAAAGGAGATGGGATGCAGGGAAAATGGATGCAGGGAAAATGGGATGCAGGGAAAAAGGATTCCTGGGAAAACCCCAGGAAGGGGTTGGATTCCCGGGAAGGGGCTGGATTCCTGGGAAAAGGTTGGTACCCGGGAAGAGGTTCCTGAGGGGATGAGGGGAAAGAAGGGAAAGAAGGATAAAATGGGATGCAGGGAAATGTGGGGAGCTGGAGGAGATGGGGTGCTGGAAAATGGGAAAATGGGATGGAAGGAAAATGGGATTCAGGAGGAGATGGGATGCAGTGAAAATGGGATGCAGGGAAAAGGATTCCTGGGAAAACCCCAGGAAGGGGCTGGATTCCCGGAAAAGGTTGGATACCCGGGAAGAGGTTCCTGAGGGGATGAGGGGAAAGAAGGGAAAGAGGGGAAAATGGGATGCAGGGAAAAGTGGGGAGCTGGAGGAGATGGTGTGCAGGGGAAGATGGGAAAATGGGAAGCAGGGAAAATGGGGGAGCAGGGAAAATGGGGGAGTAGGGAAAATGGGATGCAGAACAAATGGGAAGCAGGGAAAAACAGAGAGCAAAAGGAAATGGGATGCAGGGAAAATGGGATGCAGGGAAAAAGGATTCCCTGGAAAAGGTTGGATACCCAGGAAGGGGCTGGATTCCCGGGAAAAGTTTGGTTACCCGGAAAGAAGTTCCCGAGGGGATGAGGGGAAATTAGGGAAAGAGGGGAAAATGGGATGCAGGAAAAGTGGGGAGCTCGAGGAGATGGGGTGCAGGGAAAATGGGAAATCGGGAGCAAGGAAAATGGGATACAGGGGGAAATGGGATGCAGGGAAAAATGGGGAGCAGGGAAAATGGGATGCAGAAAAAAATGGGAAGCAGGGAAAAACAGAGAGCAAAAGGAGATGGGATGCAGGGAAAATGGGATGCAGGGAAAAAGGATTCCTGGGAAAAGGTCAGATACCTGGGAAGGGGGTTGGATTCCCTGGAAAAGGTCGGATACCCGGGAGGAGGTTCCCGAGGGGATGAGGGGAAAGAAGGGAAAGAGGGGAAAATGGGATGCAGGGAAAAGTGGGGAGCTGGAGGAGATGGTGTGCTGGGAAAATGGGAAAATGGGAAGCAGGGAAAATGGGATTCAGGAGGAGATGGGATGCAGGGGAAAACGGGATACAGGTGGAAATGGGAAGCAGGGAAAAATGGGGAGCAGGGAAAATGGGATGCAGAAAAAATGGGAAGCAGGGAAAAACAGAGAGCAAAAGGAGATGGGATGCAGGGAAAATGGGATGCAGGGAAAATGGGATGCAGGGAAAAAGGATTCCTGGGAAAAGGTTGGATACCCAGGAAGGGGTTGGATTCCCGGGAAAAGGTTGGTTACCCAGGAAGAGGTTGAAGAGGTTCCCAAGGGGATGAGGGGAAAGAAGGGAAAGAGGGGAAAATGGGATGCAGGGAAATGTGGGGAGCTGGAGGAGATGGGGTGCAGGGAAGATGGGGAAATGGGATGTAGGGAAAATGGGATACAGGGGGAGATGGGAAGCAGGGAAAAATGGGGAGCAGGGAAAATGGGATGCAGAAAAAATGGGAAGCAGGGGAAAAACAGAAGAGCAAAAGGAGATGGGATGCAGGGGAAAATGGATGAGGGAAAAAGGATTCCCGGGAAAAGGTCAAATACCCAGGAAGGGGTTGGATTCCTGGGAAAAGGTTGGATTCCCTGGAAAAGGTCGGATACCCGGGAGGAGGTTCCCGAGGGGATGAGGGGAAAGAAGGGAAAGAGGGGAAAATGGATGCAGGGAAAAGTGGGAGCTGGAGGAGATGGGGTGCTGGGAAAATGGGAAAATGGGATGCAGGGAAAAGGGAATACAGGTGGAAATGGGAAGCAGGGAAAATTGGGGAGCAGGGAAAATGGGATGCAGGGAAAAATGGGAAGCAGGGAAAAACAGAGAGCAAAAGGAGATGGGATGCAGGAAAATGGGATGTCAGGGAAAAGGTCCAAATACCCAGGAAGGGGTTGGATTCCTGGGAAAAGGTTGGTTACCCGGGAAGAGGTTCCCGAGGGGATGAGGGGAAAATTAGGGAAAGAGGGGAAAATGGGATGCAGGGAAAAGTGGGGAGCTGGAGCAGATGGTATGCTGGAAAAATGGGAGAATGGGATGCAGGGAAAATGGGATACAGGTGGAAATGGGATACAGGTAGAAATGGGGAGCAGGGAAAATGGGATGCAGAAAAAATGGGGAGCAGGGAAAAACAGAGAGCAAAAGGAGATGGGATGCAGGGGAAAATGGGATGCAGGGAAAAAGGATTCCCAGGAAAAGGTTGGATACCCAGGAAGAGGTTGAATTCCCGGGAAGAGGTTCCCGATGGGATGAGGGGGAAGAAGGGAAAGAGGGGAAAATGGGCAATGCAGGGAAAGTGGGGAGCTGGAGGAGATGGGGTGCTGGGAAAATGGGATGCAGAAAAAAATGGGAAGCAGGGAAAAGCAGAGCAAAAGGAGATGGGATGCAGGTGGTGACGGAATGCAGGGAAAATGGGATACAGGTGGAAATGGGATGCAGAAGGAGATGGGAAGCAGGGAAAACGGGATGAAAGAGGAGATAAGAAACAGGGGAAAATGGGATGCAGAGGAAAATGGGATGCATGGAAAAATGGAGAGCTGGAGAAAATGGGATACAGTGGATGCAGGGAAAGTGGGATACAAGAGAGATGGGATACAAGGGAAATGGGAAGTGTGGGAAAATTGGGATACGAGAGAGATGGGATGCAGGGAAAATGGGAAGCGGAGGAGATGGGATACAACAGACATGGGATATAGGAAAATGGGATGGAATGCAGGGAAAATGGGATGCAGGGTGGAAATGGGAAGTAGAGGAGATGGGATGCAGGAGGAGATGGGAAACGGGGGAAAATGTGAAGCTGGGAAAATGGGATGCATGGAAAAGTGGGGAGCTGGAGGAGATGGAATACAGGAGATGCAGGGGAAATGAGATACAGGTGGAAATGGGAAGCAGGGAGAAATAGGAAACAGGGAAAACAGGATGCAGGGAAAATGGGAAGCAGAGGAGATGGGATACAGGGAAAAAACAGGGAGCACAAGGAGATGGGATAGAGGGGAAAATGGGATGCAGGGGGAAGTGGGAAGGAGGGAGAATGGGATACAGGAGGAGGTGGGAAGCAAGGGAAAGTGGGATGCAGGAGGGTGATGAGATGCAGGGAAAATGGGACGCAGGGAAAAATGGGGGGAGTACAAGGAGATGGGATGCAGCTGGAGCCGGGAAGGAGAGGAGACGGGAAACAGGGAAAATAGGAAGCAGGGAGGAGATAGGATGCAGGGAGAGGTGGGGAAACATGGGAAAATGGGACACAAGAGAGATGGGATACAGGGAAAATGGGATACAGGTGGAAATGGGAAGGAGGGAGAGATGGGAAACGGGGAAAACAGGATGCAGGGAAAATGGGAAGCAGAGGAGATGGGAAGGAAAATGGGATGAAAGAGGAGATGGGGGCACAGGAGAATGGGATGCAGCGGGAGGTGGGAAAAGAGGAAAATGGGATACAAGAGAGATGGGATGCATGGAAAAATGGGAAGCAGAGGAGATGGAATACAGGAAATTGGGATGCAAGAGGAAACGGGAAAACATGGGAAAATGGGATACGAGAGAGACGGGATTTCAGGGAAATTGGGATGCAAGTGAGATGGGAATCCTGGGAAAACGGGATGCAGGGAAAATGGGAAGCAGAGGAGATGGGATACAGGAAAAACGGGGAGCACAAGGAGATGGGATAGAGGGGAAAATGGGATGCAGGGGGAAATGGGAAGGAGGGAGAATGGGATACAGGAGGAGGCGGGAAGCAAGGGAAAGTGGGATGAAGGAGGTGATGAGATGCAGGGAAAATGGGACGCAGGGAAAAATGGGGGAGTACAAGGAGATGGGATGCAGCTGGAGCTGGGAAGGAGAGGAGACGGGAAACAGGGAAAATAGGAAGCAGGGAGGAGATAGGATGCAGGGAGAGGTGGGAAACTTGGGAAAATGGGACACAAGAGAGATGGGATACAGTGAAAATGGGATACAGGTGGAAATGGGAAGGAGGGAGAATGGGATACAGTGGAAAATGGGATACAGGTGGAAATGGGAAGGAGGGAAAATGAGATGCGGGTGGAAATGGGAAGCAGGGGAGAGATGGGAAACAGGGAAAACAGGATGCAGGGAAAATGGGAAGCAGAGGAGATGGGAAGGAAAATGGGATGAAAGAGGTGATGGGGGCGCAGGAGAATGGGATGCAGCGGGGAGGTGGGAAACAGGAAAAATGGGATACAAGAGAGATGGGATGTGCAGAAAAACGGGAAGCAGAGGAGGTGGGAGGCAGGGAAAAACAGGGAGCACAAGGAGATGGGAAGCAGGGGAAAATGGGATACAGGGGGAAATGGGAAGGAGGGAAAATGAGATGCAGGTGGAAATGGGAAGCAGGGAGAGATGGGAAACAGGGAAAACAGGATGCAGGGAAAATGGGAAGCAGGGGGAGATGGGAAGCTGGGGAAAATGGGATCAAAGAGGAGATGGGAGCACAGGAAAATGGGATGCAGGGGGAAGTGGGAAACAGGAAAAATGGGATAACAAGAGAGATGGGATGTGCAGAAAAACGGGAAGCAGAGGAGGTAGGAGGCAGGGAAAAACAGGGAGCACAAGGAGATGGGATAGAGGGGAAAATGGGATGCAGGTGGAAATGGGAAGGAGGGAAAATGAGATGCAGGTGGAAATGGGAAGGAGGGAGAATGGGATACAGGAGGAGGTGGGAAGCAAGGGAAAGTGGGATGCAGGAGGTGATGAGATGCAGGGAAAATGGGACGCAGGGAAAAATGGGGGGAGTACAAGGAGATGGGATGCGGCTGGAGCTGGGAAGGAGAGGAGACGGGAAACAGGGGAAAATAGGAAGCAGGGAGGAGATAGGATGCAGGGAGAGGTGGGAAACATGGGAAAATGGGACACGAGAGAGACGGGATACAGTGAAAATGGGATACAGGTGGAAATGGGAAGGAGGGCAAATGAGATGCAGGTGGAAATGGGAAGCAGGGAGAGATGGGAAACAGGGAAAACAGGATGCAGGGAAAATGGGAAGCAGAGGAGATGGGAAGGAAAATGGGGTGAAAGAGGTGATGGGGGCGCAGGAAAATGGGATGCAGGGGGAGGTGGGAAAGAGGAAAAATGGGATACAAGAGAGATGGGATGCATGGAAAAATGGGAAGCAGAGGAGATGGAATACAGGGAAATTGGGATGCAGGAGGAAACGGGAAACATGGGAAAATGGGATAGGAGAGAGACGGGATTCAGGGAAATTGGGATGCAAGCGAGATGGGAATCCTGGGAAAACGGGATGCAGGGAAAATGGGAAGCAGGGGAAGATGGGATGCAGGTGGAAATGGGAAGGAGGGAAAATGGGTTGCAGGGGGAGATGGAAAACAGGGGAAAACAGGATGCAGGGAAAATGGGAAGCATGGAAATTCAGGGGAGCTGGAGAAGATGGGATACGGGGGAAATGGGATACATGTGAAAATGGGAAACAGGGAAAATGGGATATGGGGGGAGGTGGGAAACAAGGAAAATGGGATGCAGGGAAAATGGGATGCAGGGAAAATGGGAAGCAGGGAAAAATGGGGAGCACAAGGAGATGGGAAGCAGAGAAAATGGGATGCATGGAAAAGTGGGGAGCTGGAGGAGATGGGATTTAGGGAAGCAATGAGATTTGGGAAGTTGGGATGTGGGAAGTGATGGGATAAAGGGAATTTGGGATTTGGGAATTTAGGGTGTGGGGAGCAATGGGATGCAGGGAAAATGGGATATTGGGAAGGAATGGGATGTGGGGAGTGGTGGCATGCCGGGAAATTGGGATTTGGGAGGTTGGGAATTTGGGAATTTGGGATGTGGGTCTCTGGCCAGCCATGGTCCCAACCCCGCCCACTGTGATGTTTTCCCACTCTGGAAAAGTTGGAATAACAGCCAGGAGCAGGGAATAGCCCCAGAGCATGATGGGGGTGGGATGGGCAGGAACTCGACAGGATCCAGGAAATCCTGGGAAAGTTTTTGGCTGCCTCGGGGATTTCCTTGGAATGGGAAGGAATTTTGGGATCCCTTAGGAGAGCGGAGGATGGGGCTGGATCCGATGCCAGGCTGGGAGAGCTGGGAATGTGCAGCTGGATCGGGGAAGGATCCGGGGAATCCTTGGAGCCGCTCCCTGATCCCCAAGGGGCTCCAGGAGAGCTGGGATTTGGGAAAGGGCTGGAGGGGAGCCAGGGAATGGCTTCCAGTGGGAAAGGGGAGCTTGGGATGGTGGGATCTTGGGAAGGAATTCCTGGCTGGGCTGGAATTCCCAGAGAATCCCTGGATCCCTGGCAGTGCCCAAGGGTTCTGGATCCTGGTCCTGATGCCATTGTTGGGTGCTGGGTGCCGCTTCTTGGTCCCGATTCTGGTCCCCATACCGGCGTGGGGTGCTGGGTGCTGGTCTTGGATCCGGTTCCAGCACTGGCGTTGGGTCACGGTGCCGGTTCCGCTTCTGGGTTCCACTGCCGTTAGTGGGTGCCGGTTCCAGGTCCTGGAGTCGGTTCTGATGCCAAGTGCCAGGTCTCAGTGCTGCTGTTGGGTGTTGGGTGCTGCGTTCTGGGTCCCGGTTCTGCTGCCAGTCCCGGTGTCAGGTGCCAGGTCCCACCCCTGGTCCCGGTTCCGGGTGTTGGATTCTGGGTCCCAGTGCCGGTTCCAGTGCTGCTGTTGGATGTCGAGTGCCAGGTCCCAGTTCTGGGTCCCAGTCCCAGGTCCCAGTGCTGGTCCAAGTTCTGGTGCTACTGTCGGGTACCGGGGTTCTGGGTCCCTGTGCCGGTTCTGGCGTCAGGTGCTGGGTTCTGGGTCCTGGTGCTGCTGTCGGGTGCTGGGTTCTGGGTTCTGGTGCTGCTGTCGGGTGCTGGGTTCTGGGTCCTGGTGCTGCTGTTGGGTGCTGGGTTCTGGGTCCCGCTGTCAGTCCCGGTGGCACTGTTGGGGGCTGGTCCCGGTGCCGGTTCTGATGCCAAGTGCCAGGTCCCAGTGCTGCTGTTGGGTGTTGGGTGCTGTGTTCTGGGTCCCGGTTCTGCTGCCAGTCCCGGTGTCAGGTGCCAGGTCCCACCCCTGGTCCCAGTTCCAGGTGCTGGGTTCTGGGTCCCAGCGCCGGTCCTGGGTCCAGGTGCCGGGTCCCCGGGTCCTGGTTCTGGGTGCCAGGTCCCGCTGCCGGGTGCTGCTGCCGGTCCCAGGTGCTGGTCCTGGTTCCCAGCGCCGGTTCCGATGCCGAGTGCCGGGTCCTGCTGCTGGTGCCAGGTGCTGTGTTCTGGGTCCTGGTGCTGGTTCCAGTGCTGCATCCCAGTGCCAGTCCCGGTTCTGGTGCTGCTGTTGGGTGCTGGGTTCTGGGTCCTGGTACCACTGTCAGGTGCTGGATTCTGGGTCCCACTGTCGGTCCCAGTGGCACTGTTGGGTGCTGGTCCTGGTGCCGGTTTCTGGTGCCAAGTGCCAGGTCCCAGTGCTGCTGTTGGGGTTGGGTGCTGTGTTCTGGGGCCCGGTTCTGCTGCCAGTCCCGGTATCAGGTGCCAGGTCCCACCCCTGGTCCCGGTGCCGGGTGTTGGGTTCTGGGTCCCAGTGCTGGTTCCAGTGCTGCTGTTGGGTGTCGAGTGCCAGGTCCCAGTTCTGGGTCCCAGTGCCGGTCCCAGTTCCGGTGCTACTGTCGGGTACCGGGTTCTGTGTCCCTGTGCCGGTTCTGGTTGTCAGGTGCTGGGTTCTGGGTCCTGGGTCCCGCTGTCAGTCCCGGTGGCACTGTTGGGGGCTGGTCCCGGTGCCGGTTCTGATGCCAAGTGCCAGGTCCCAGTGCTGCTGTTGGGTGTTGGGTGCTGGGTGTTCTGGGGCCCGGTTCTGCTGCCAGTCCCGGTGTCAGGTGCCAGGTCCCACCCCTGGTCCTGGTTCCAGGTGCTGGGTTCTGGGTCCCCGTGCCGGGTGTTGGGTTCTGGGTCCCAGTGCCGGTCCTGGGTCCAGGTGCTGGGTCCCGGGTCCAGGTTCCAGGTGCCAGGTCCCACCCCTGGTCCCGGTGCTGGGTTCTGGGTCCCAGTGCCGGTCCCGGGTTCAGGTTCCAGGTGCCAGGTCCAAGTTCCAGGTTCCAGGTCCCACCCCTGGTTCCGGTGCCGGGTGTTGGGTTCTGGGTCCCAATGCCGGTCCCGGGTCCAGGTGCCGGGTCCCGGTTCTGGGTGCCAGGTCCCGCTGCCGGGTGCTGCTGCCAGTCCCAGGTGCTGGTCCTGGTCCCCAGTGCCGGTTCCGATGCCGAGTGCCGGGTCCTGCTGCTGGTGCCAGGTGCTGTGTTCTGGGTCCTGGTGCTGGTTCCAGTGCTGCGTCCCAGCGCCAGTCCCGGTTCTGGTGCTGCTGTCGGGTGCGGGGGTTCTGGGTCCCGGTGCCGCTGTCAGGTGCTGGCTTCTGGGTCCAGCCGCCGGTTCTGGGTGCTGGGTTCTGGGTCCCGGTTCCGGCATCAGGTGCCGGGTCCTGCTGCCTATCCCAGTCCTGGTCCTGGTGTCGGTCCCAGTGCCAGGTGCCGGGTCCCACGGCTGGTCCCAGTGCCAGTGCTGGTTCTGGGTTCCGGGTCCGGTCCCAGTGCTGCTGTCGGGTGCTGGGTTCTGGGTTCTGGTGCTGTGTCCCGGTGCTGCTGTTGGATGCTGGCTGTTGGTCCTGATGCTGGTCCCAGTCCTGCCTGTCACTGCCGGGTCACGGTCCCGGTGCCAGTTCTGGTGCCGCTGTTGGGTGCTGGGTTCTGGGTTCTGGTGCTGGTTCTGTGTCCCGGTTCGGGTGCTCGGTCATGCTGCTGCTGTTGGGCAGTGGGTGCCGGTCCCGGTGCCTGTCCTGGTTCCGGTGCTGCTGTTGGGTGCTGTGTTCTGGGTCTCAGGGCCGGTCTCGGTGCCGATGCTTGGTCCTGCGTCCTGGTGCCGGTTCCGATCCCGCTGTTGGGTGCTGTGTTCTAGGTCTCGGTGCCGGTTCCATGTCCCGGTGCCTGTCCCATGTCTCGGTGTCAGTCCCGCGTCCTGGTGCCAGTTCCATGTCCCGTTGCTGGTCCCCCCGGCGCCTGTCCCATGTCCTGATGTCGGTCCCATGTCCCGGTGCCAGTCCTGTGTCCCAGTGCCGGTGCCATGTCCCGGTGCTGGTTCCGCGTCCCGGTGCCTGTTCCACATCCTGGTGCCTGTCCCACATCCCAGTGCTGGTCCCTTGTCCCAGTACGGGCTCCGTCTCCTGGTGCCTGTCCCGTGTCCCGGTGTCAGATCCGTGTCCCGGTGCCTGTCCCGTGTCCTGGTGCCAGTTCCATGTCCTGTTGCTGGTCCCCCCGGTGCCTGTCCCATGTCCTGGTGTCGGTCCTGTGTCCCGGTGCCGGTCCCGTGTCTCGGTGCTGGTTCCGTGTCCCGGTGCTGGTCCTGCATCCCGGTGCCTGTTCCACATCCTGGTGCCTGTCCCGTGTCCCGGTGCCAGTCCCGTGTCCCGGTGCTGGTCCCGTGTCCCAGTGCCAGTTCCAGTGTCAGATCCTGGTCCCAGTTTTGATCCCACTGTCGGGTGCCAGTCCCGTGTCCTGGTGCCGGTCCCATGTCCCAGTGCCAGTCCTGTGTCCTGGTGCCTGTCCCGTGTCCCGGTGTCAGTCCCGTGTCCCGATGCCTGTCCCATGTCCCAGTGCCAGTGCCGTGTCCCGGTGCCTGTCCCGTGTTCCGGTGTCAGTTCCGTGTCCCAGTGTCAGTCCCGTGTCCTGGCGCTGGTCCCGTGTCCCAGTCTCGGTGCCGTTGTCCTGGTGCCAGTCCCGTGTCCCGGTGTCAGTTCCGTGTCCCGGTCCCAGTCCCGTGTCCTGGTTCCTGTCCCGTGTCCCGGTGCTGGTTCCGTGCCCCGCTGTTGGGTGCCAGGTTCTGGGTCCCAGTGGTGGTCCCGTGTCCCGGTGTCAGTCCCGTGTCCCGGTGCCGGTCCCGGTTTGATCCCACTGTCAGGTGTCAGTTCTGTGTCCCAGTGCCTGTCCCGTGCCCCGGTGCTGGTTCCACATCCCGGTGCCTGTCCTGTGTCCCAGTGTCAGTCCCATGTCCTGGTTCCTGTCCCATGTCCCAGTGCCAGTCCCGTGTCCCGGTGTCAGTTCCGTGTCCCGGTCCCAGTCCGTGTCCCGGTGTCAGTTCCGTGTCCCGGTCCCAGTCCCATGTCCTGGTTCCTGTCCCATGTCCCGGTGCTGGTTCCGTGCCCTGCTGTTGGGTGCCGGGTTCTGGGTCCCGGTGGTGGTCCTGTGCCCCAGTGCCAGTCCCATGTCCCAGTGCTGGTCCCGTGTCCCGGTGCTGGTTCTGGTGCTGGGTGGCTGGTCCCGTGTCCCGGTGTCAGTCCCGTGTCCCGGTGCCGGTCCCGTGTCCCGGTGCTGGTTCTGGTGCCGGGTGGCTGGTCCCGTGTCCCGGTGTCAGTCCCGTGTCCCGGTGCCGGTCCTATGTCCCGGTGCCGGTCCCACATCCCGGTGCCTGTCCTGTGTCCCGGTGTCAGTCCCACGTCCTGGTGCCTGTCCCGTGTCCCGTTGCCGGTCCCATGTCCTGTTGCCAGTCCCGTGTCCCGGTGTCAGTTCTGTGTCCCGGCGTCCTGGTGCTGGTCCTGTGTCCCGGTGCCGGTTCCGTGTCCCATTGCCGGTTCCAGTGTCAGGTCCCGGTCCCGGTTTTGATCCCACTGTCAGGTGTCAGTTCCGTGTCCCAGTGCCTGTCCCGTGCCCCGGTGCCGGTTCCACATCCCGGTGCCGGTTCTGTGTCCCAGTGCCGGTTCCGTGTCCCAGTGCTGGTTCCATGCCCCACTGTTGGGTGCCGGTTCCGTGTCCCGGTGCCTGTCCCGTGTCCCGCTGTTGGGTGCCGGGTTCTGGGTCCCGGTGCCGGTCCCGTGTCCCGGTGCTGGTTCCGGTGTCGGGTCCCTGTCCCGTGTCCCGGTGCGGGTTCCGGTTGTCGGGTCCCTGTCCCCGTGTCCCGGTGCCGGTTCCGGTGTCGGGTCCCTGTCCCGTGTCCCGGTGCCGGTTCCGGTGTCGGGTCCCTGTCCCGTGTCCCGGTGCCGGTTCCGGTGTCGGGTCCCTCCGCCGCTCCCTCCTCTGCGCACCCGAGTCGGTCACAGCAGGAAGCGCCACCGGCGCTCGCTCGGCGCGGCGACAGCGGCGACAGCGGCGACACCTCGGGGGTGACAACGGGGCCACCCCGGGGGGCGACAGCGGGGCCACCCCTCCGTAAGTGCCGCTGGCACCCCGGGAATTCCACATCCCGGGAATTCCACGTCCCGGGAATTCCGCGCACCGGGAATCCCGCGCACCGGGAGGAGCCGCCGCTCACCTGGCGGAGGGCGGGTCCCGGGAAAACTCATCCCGGAGAATTCCCCGCGGGGAATTTTGGAACCCGGAGAGGGGAAGGGGACAACCTCCAAGTTGTCCCCGAGGTGCCACCCGGGGCTCGGCGACACCGCCCGACCGGGGAGGCGACACCGGGCGGGGACGGAGCCGAACTTCGCCGGGAGCCGCCGGTGGCGACTTCCTGGTGCGGGGAGGTGGCCCCGGGCCCCGCGGGGACTTCGGCGGTGACAGGAGGTGGCACCGGGGCGGGGGGTGGCACCGAGGGGACGCGAGGGGACACACGGGGTGAGGACGGGGGGCAGGGAGGGGACCTTGGTGGCAGCGCCGGGCTCGGTTTCGTTTCCTCCGCGTCCCCGCGGTTGCGTCACGGGGAGCGCGGGGATGTGTCCCCAAGGCGGAGGGGAGGTGACAAAGCGGGGTCGGGGACGGCGACAAGGGGGTGGCGATGTCCCCAGGGACGCTTTTCCAGGTTTGGAATGCGGGGGAGAATTTGGGATGGGAAGGTCCGGACGGGGTTGGTGGGAAGGGCGGGATTGTCCCTCGTGTCCTTGTGGGGTTTGAGGGGACATTGGTGTCCCTCGATGTCCCTCGATGTCCCTCGATGTCCCCAGCCCTGGCCATGGGGATGCTGCTGGGAATTCCCCTTGGGATATTCCGTGGGGTTTTCCATGGGATGCTCCCTACATCCCATTGCCAGCCATGGGGACGGGATGGGGACACTCTGGGGACATCCAGCCCCCGCTGTCCCCGTGCCACCCCGGTGGGAATGGGGCCAGAAATGAGGGAAAATTGCGGGGGATAAAACCCATAAATGGAATATTTCTGTCCCCAAAAATTTCCTAAAAATTCCCCAAAAGTTCTCTAAAATTCCCTAAAAATTCTCTGCTGTCCCCGTGTCACCCCCATGGGAATGGGGCCAGAAATGAGGGAAAATTGTCAGGAATAAAACCCCATAAATTGAATATTTCTCTCCCTAAAAATTCCCAAAAAATTCTCTGCTGTCCCCGTGCCACCCCTGTGGGAATGGGGCTGGAAATGAGGGAAAATTGTGGGGGATAAAACCCCATAAATTGAATATTTCTGTCCCTAAAATTCCTTAAAAAATCCCAAAAAATTCTCTGCTGTCCCCGTGCCACCCCCGTGGGAATGGGGCTGGAAATGAGGGAAAATTGCGGGGGATAAAACCCCATAAATGGAATATTTCTGTCCCCAAAAATTTCCTAAAAATTTCCAAAAATTTCCCCAAAAAATCCCTAAAAATTCTCTGCTGTCCCCGTGCCACCTCCGTGAGAATGGGGCTGGAAATGAGGGAAAACTGTGGGGATAAAACCCCATAAATTGAATATTTCTCTCCCTAAAAATTCCCTAAAAATTCTCTGCTGTCCCCGTGACACCCCCGGTGGGAATGGGGCCAGAAATGAGGGGAAAATTGTGGGGATAAAACCCCATAAATTGAATATTTCTGTCCCTAAAATTCCCTAAAAATTCTCTGCTGTTCCCGTGCCACACCCATGGGAATGGGGCTGGAAATGAGGGAAAATTGTCAGGGATAAAACCCCATAAATTGAATATTTCTGTCCCTAAAAATTCCCTAAAAATTCCCTAAAAATTCCCTAAAAATTCTCTGCTGTCCCCGTGCCACCCCCATGGGAATGGGGCCAGAAATGAGGGAAAATTGTGGGGGATAAAACCCCATAAATTGAATAATTCTGTCTCTAAAAATTCCCCAAAAATTCCCTAAAATTTCCCTAAAAATTCTCTGCTGTCCCCGTGGGAATGGGGCCGGAAATGAGGTAAAATTGTGGGGATAAAACCCCATAAATTGAATATTTCTGTCCCTAAAATCCCCCGAAAATCAGCCGCACTCATCCCTGTTCCCCGGGCTGGATTTGGGGTTCATCCCCACCTGGAATTCCCTTGGTCCCCAAACCCATCCCGGTTTTTTTGGGATCGGGGTGGCCTCGGATTTTGGGGAACAGGAAGGGACGAGGTGGGGGAGGCGGCCTGGCTGCTCTTGCGGCCACCTGGGGAGGGACGTGGCCCGAGTGTCACCGGGGTTGTGCAAAGGATGTGGCTTCCTGCACAGAGGCCCCGGGGCTGGGGAAAGAACAAAAAACCCCAAAAAAACGCCCCCAAAAAAACCCCAAAAGCCGGAGGTGAATAAAAACCCCAAATCCGGAGGTGAATAAAAAAACCCAAAATCCGGAGGTGAATAAAAAAAAACAAAAATCCGGAAGTGAATAAAAATCCCAAAATCGGGAGGTGAATAAAATCCCCAAATCTGGAGGTGAATAAAAATCCCAAAATTGGGAGGTCAATAAAAAATCCCAAAATCTGGAGGTGAATAAAAATCCCCAAATCCGGAGGTGAATAAAAAAACCCAAATCCGGAGGTGAATAAAAATCCCCAAATCCAGAGGTGAATAAAAAACCCCAAAATCCGGAGGTGAATAAAAAACCCCAAAGCCGGAGGTGAATAAAAAACCCAAAATCCAGAGGTGAATAAAAATCCCAAAATCCACAGGTGAATAAAAATCCTAAATTTCTGGCAGTGAATAAAAACCCCAAAATCCAGAGGTGAATAAAAATCCCCAAATCCGCAGGTGAATAAAAATCCCCAAAACCCGGAGGTGAATAAAAAAATCCCAAAATCGGGAGGTGAATAAAAATCCCAAAATCCAGAGGTGAATAAAATCTCAAAATCTGGAGGTCAATAAAAATCCCCAAAACCCGAAGGTGAATAAAAACCCCAAATCCAGAGGTGAATAAAAATCCCAAAATCCGGAGGTGAATAAAAAAACCAAAAATCCGGAAGTGAATAAAAATCCCCAAATCGGGAGATGAATAAAAAATCCCTAAAATCCGGAAGTGAATAAAAATCCCCAAAGCCGGAGGTGAATAAAAACCCCAAAATCTGGAGGTGAATAAAAATCCCCTAAAATCGGGAGGTGAATAAAAAAATCCCAAAATCCAGAGGTGAATAAAAATCCCTAAAAAAACTGGAGGTGAATAAAAATCCCCAAATCCGGCGGTGAATAAAAATCCCCAAAACCTGGAAGTGAATAAAAATCCTAAAATCCAGAGGTGAATAAAAATCCCAAAACCGGGAGGTGAATAAAAATCCTCAAAATCCGGAGGTGAATAAAAAAAACAAAAATCCGGAGGTGAATAAAAATCCCCCAAACCCGGGGGTGAATAAAAACATCCCCAAATCCAGAGGTGAATAAAAATCCCAAAATCGGGAGGTGAATAAAAACACCAAATCCAGAGGTGAATAAAAATCCCAAAATTGGGAGGTCAATAAAAAATCCCAAAATCTGGAGGTGAATAAAAATCCCCAAAATCCGGAGATGAATAAAAATCCCTAAAATCCGGAGGTGAATAAAAATCCCTAAAATCTGGAGGTGAATGAAATCCCCAAAATCCAGAGGTGAATTAAAAAACCAAATTCCGGAGGTGAATAAAAAACCCCAAAATCCGGAGGTGAATAAAATCCCAAAATCCGGAGGTGAATAAAAATCCAAAATCCAGAGGTGAATAAAAAACCCAAAATCGGGAGGTGAATAAAAATCCCCAAATCCGGAGGTGAATAAAAAACCCAAAATCCAGCGGTGAATAAAAATCCCAAAATCCGGAGGTGAATTTAAAAAACCCAGAGAATGAAAAAATCCCGAAAATTGTTTGGGGTGAGAAGGAGCTTAAATCCCATCCTGATCCATCCCGATATTTCCATGATGATCCAACTTTTCCTCGGATATTCCCAGGGATTCTCTGGGAATTCCAGCCCAAAATTCCTTCCCAAAATCCCCAAAATCCCGAAATCCCCAAATCCCGACCCTCTGGCCATTCCCTGTCCTGCCATTCCAGGCCCTTTTCCCAAATCCCTCTCCAGCTCTCCTGGGTTGGATCCACCCCCATCCCGACTCCTTGAGAAGGAATTTCGGCATCCAGGGGTTTCCCTAGGAATTTGGAATCTCAAGGAAGGGTCTCCCTTCCCTTTTCCATCCCTGAATTCCATAAAAATCCCTGGGGATGGATCCTGAGTGTCCTTGATCCCAGAATCCCGGAATGGTTTGGGATGGGATCCATGGACCTTCAATCCCATGATCCCAGGGACACTTCCCACCATCCCAGGGTGATCCAAATCCACCTTTGGATGCTCCCAGGGATTCTCTGGGGAATTGCAGCCCAGCCAGGAATTCCTTCCCAAGATCCCACCATGCCAAGATCCCAAAATTCCCACTGGAAGCCATTCCCTGGCTCCCTCCAGCCCTTGCCCAAATCCCAGCTCTCCTTTCCCTCTGGAAAAGGCTCCAAGGATTCCCTGGATCCTTCCCTGATCCAGCTGCACATTCCCAGCTCTCCCAGCCTGGCATTGGATCCATTCCGATCCCGACTCCTCCTTGGGAAGGAATTTCAGGATTCAGGAAATTCCCTGGGAATTCGGGACTCCAGGAAGGGTCTCCCTTCCCTTTTCCATCACTGAATTCCATAAAAATCCTTCCCCCCGATCCCGGTGCTCATTCCCAGCTCTCCCAGCCTGCCATTGGATCCAGCCCCATCCCGATTCCTCCTTGAGAATGAATTTCAGGATCCAGGAGCTTCCCTGGGAATTCAGGACTCCAGGAAGGGTTTCCCTTCCCTTTTCCATCCCCAAATTCCATAAAAATCCCGTTGCTCATTCCCAGCTCTCCCAGCCCTTGGATCGGCTCCTCCCGTTCCCGGCGGTTTAATCATTAACCCGAACTCCTCCGGATGAGGAATCCCACATTCCAGAGGCTCCTCCGGATGCGGAATTCCACATTCCAGAGGCTCCGCCGCACCTGCGCTCCTCCCGGCCCCGCCTGACGCGAGCCGAGCCCGCCCGGGGCTCCCAAACCCAACCCGGGAAAATTCCCCAAAATCCTCGGGAATGGCAACGTTTGGGATCCCTTTGGATCCCGAAATTTGGGATCCCTTTGGATCCTCATCCCAGTTTTTTATTTTTTCTGGGAAGGGAGGGTTGGAGCCGTTTGGTTGCGGTGAAATTCTTAAGCAGATTTGGGATTTTGGAGGGGTTTTATCCCGATTTGGGATCCCTTTGGATCCCGAAATTTGGGATCCCTTTGGACCTCATCCCAGTTTTTATTTTTTCTGGGAAGGGAGGGTTGGAGCCGTTTCCTCTTTGGTTCTGGTGAAATTTCAAAGCAGATTTGGGATTTTTAGGGGGTTTTATCCCCTCTAAGAATCCCAAATTCCAGCAATTGGGGTCCCTTTGGATCCCAAAATTTGGGATCACCTGAGAGCCTCATCCCAGTTTTTATTTTTTCTGGGGAAGGGAGGGTTTGGAGCTGTTTTCCCTTTGGTTGTGGTGACATTTTTAAGCAGATTTGGAATTTTGGGGTTTTTTTTATCCTCACTAAAAATCCCAAATTTGGGAAGGGAAAGGAGGGTTGGAGCCGTTTGGTTGCAGTGAAATTCTTAAGCAGATTTGGGATTTTGGGGGGTTTTTATCCCGATTTGGGATCCCTTTGGATCCCGAAATTTGGGATCCCTTTGGATCCTCATCCCTGTTTTTATTTTTTCTGGGAAGGGAGGGTTGGAGCCGTTTCCTCTTTGGTTCTGGTGAAATTTCAAAGCAGATTTGGGATTTTGGGGGGTTTTTATCCCGATTTGGGATCCCTTTGAATCCCAAATTTTGGGATCCCTTTGAACCTCATCCCAGTTTTTATTTTTTCTGGGAAGGGAGGATTGGAGCCGTTTGGTTGTGGTGAAATTTTTAAGCAGATTTGGGATTTTGGGGGGGTTTTATCCCGATTTGGGATCCCTTTGGATCCCGAAATTTGGGATCCCTTTGGATCCTCATCCTAGTTTTTATTTTTTCTGGGAAGAGAGGGTTTGGAGCCGTTTCCTCTTTGGTTCTGGTGAAATTTCAAAGCAGATTTGGGATTTTTAGGGGGTTTTATCCCTCTAAGAATCCCAAATTCCAGCAATTGGGGTCCCTTTGGATCCCGAAATTTGGGATCACCCCAGATCCTCATCCCAGTTTTTCTTTCTGGGAAAGGAGGGTTGGAGCCGTTTCACCTCTGGTTGCGATGAAATTCCGAAGCAGATTTAGAATTTTTTGGGGTTTTTTTATCCCCTCTGAAAATCCCAAATCCAGGATTTGAGATCCAAAGGGATCCCAAAATTTGGATCACCCCAGATTCTCATCCCTTTTTTGGGGGGGAGAAGGAAGGCTTGGAGCTGTTTTCCCTTTGGTTGTGGTGACATTTTAAAGCAGATTTGGGATTTTTGGGGTTTTTATCCCCTCTAAAAATGAAGGAGAAAATTGGTCTGAATCAGGGTGGGGGTGACAGGGACATGGCAGTGACGCTGTGGAGGTGACAGGGATGGGGTGGTGTCACCATGGAGGTGACAAGGACAGGGAGGTGTCCACTGTGGACATGACAAGGACATTGGAGGTGTCACTGTGGAGGTGACAGGGACATGGAGGTGTCACTGTGGACACCACAAGGACATTGGAGGTGTCACTGTGGAGGTGACATGGAGACAGAGATGTCACTCTGGAGGTGACAGGGACATGGAGGTGTCACTGTGGACATGACAGGGACAGGGATGTGTCACTGTGGAGGGTGACAGGGACATGGAGGTGTCACTGTGGACACCACAAGGACATTGGAGGTGTCACTGTGGAGGTGACATGGAGACAGAGATGTCACTCTGGAGGTGACAGGGACATGGAAGTGTCACTGTGGAGATGACAGGAACAATGGAAGATGTCACCACGGAGGTGACAGGGACATGGAGGTGTCACTGTGGAGATGACAGGGACATGGAGGTGTCACTGTGGAGGTGACAGGGACATGGAGGATGTCATCATGAAGGTGACAAGGATGTGGAGGTGTCATTCTGGAGGTGACAAGGACATGGTGGCATCCCTGTGGAAGTGACAAGGGAGACAGATGTGTCGCCATGGAGGTGACAAGGACATGAAGGTGTTGCTGTGGATTGTGACAAGGATGGGGTGGCGTCAATGTGGAGGTGACA
>JBBFKN010000287.1:0-49945 GCA_039654755.1 Calcarius lapponicus | reverse complement strand
GGGGTTAAAAGTGGGCATTTTGTGGGGGTTTAAAATGGGAATTTTGGGGTTAAAATGGGAATTTTGGGAGTTTACAGGGATTTTTTGGGCAAAAAAGGAATTTGGGGGGGTTAAAGGGGGAAATTTTGGGTAAAAAAGGGGAAATTTTAGGGTTAAAAAAAGGGAATTTTTGGGTAAAACAAAGGGAGTTTTGGGGGTAAAAATGGGAATTTTTGGGGTAAACAAAGGGGATTTTGGGTTAAACAAAGGGAATTTTGGGGGTAAAACAAAGGGAATTTTTGGGGTTAAAAAAAGGGAATTTTGGGGGTAAAAAAATGGAATTTTTGGGTTAAAAAAAGGGAATTTTGGGGCTTTACCTGGGCTGGGGGAGGGGAGGGGGGAGCAGGGCCGGGGGTGGCGCTGCCCCTTGGGGCGATTTTTGGGGCGATTTTTGGGTTGATTTTTGGGGGTGAGCCCGGGAGGGACCCTTGGAGCGGCCCCGGCGGCGGGCAGCAGCGGCAAAGGCGCCCCATGGCCCCGAAACTGGGGAGAAAACGGCCAAAAACGGGAAAAAATCAACAAAAATCGACAAAAATGAGATCGAAATGCTCCAAAGCTTCGAAATAAACACAAAATCACCCCAAAAAACGGAAGAGAATCACCCAAAATCCCCCCGCACCCCAAAATTCCCCCGAATCCTCCCCAAAAAATCCCCAAATTCCCCTAAAAAACTCCGAATCCCCCTGAAATCTCCCCCAAACCCCCCCGAATTTCCCCAAAATTCTCCCCAAATTTCCCTTAAATCCGGCCCCAGGACCCCAAAATCCCAAAATCTCCAAAATTCTCCCTAAACCTCCCCAAATCCCCCCAAATTTTCCCCCAAAATTCTCAAAATCCCCCCCAAAATCCGCCAAAATTTCCCAGAAATTCCCTAAAAAAAACCCCAAATCCCCCCAAAATTTTCCCCAAAAATCCCAAATCTCCCCCAAAAAACCCCCGAATTTCCCTTAAACCCCTCCCCCACCGCTCCCCGCACCCCAAAAATCCCAAATTCCCCAAAAATTTCCCAAAATTTCCCAAAATTCCCCCCAAAAAACCGTAAATCCTCGCAAAACCCCACAAAATTCCCTAAAAAACTCCAAAATCCCCCCCAAAACCCCCTAAATGTCCCACAAACCCCTCCCCCACCTCCCCGCACCACCAAAAATCCCAAAATTTTCCCAAAAAATCCCAAAATTCCCTCACAAAAAACCCAAATGTCCCCGAATTCCTCCCAAAAATCTCCCCAAAAATCCCCAAAATTTTCCCAAAAGTCCCCACCAAAATCCCAAAATTCTCCCCAAAACCCCAAATCCCCTCGAATTTTCCCCAAAATTCCCTTAAAAACCCCAAAATCCCCCCCAAAAACCCCAAACCCCTCCCCGCACCCCAAAAATCCCAAAATTCCCCAAAATCCCCCAAAATTTCCCCCCAAAAACCCCAAATCCCCCCAAATTTTCCCCCAAAACCTCCCAAAACCCCCCAAAATTCCTTTAAAAAACCCAAAATCTTCCCCCAAAAATCCCTAAATTTCCCCCAAACCCCTCCCCCACCTCCCCGCACCCCAAAAATCCCAAATTTCCCCCAAAATTCCCCAAAATTTTCCCAAAATTCCCCCCAAAATCCCAAATCCCCCCGAATTCTCCCCCAAAACCTCCCAAAATCCCCTCAAATTTCCCCCAAATCCTCCCAAAAAACCCCAAAATCTCCCCCAAAAATTTCCCCCAAATCCCCCCAAAACCCCTCCCCCACCTCCCCGCACCCCAAAAATCCCAAAATCCCCCAAAATCCCCCAAAATCCCCCAAAATTCCCCCCAAAATCTCCCCAAAAAATCCCAAAATTTCCCCCCAAAACCCCAAATCCCCCCGAATTTTCCCCCCAAAACCCCAAAATTCCCAAAAAGCCCCAAAATTTCCCCCTCCCAAAAAAACCCAAATCTCTCCAAACCCCTCCCCCACCTCCCGCACCCCAAAAATCCCAAAATCCCCCAAAATCTCCCAAAAATCCCCAAATTCCCCCAAAAATCCCCAAATCCCCCCGAATTTCCCCCCAAATCCTCCCAAAAAACCCCAAAATTCCTTAAAAACCCCCAAACCCCCCCCCAAAAAAAACCCAAATCTCCCCCAAACCCCTCCCCACCTCCCCGCACCCCAAAAATCCCAAAATCCCCCAAAATTCCCCCCAAAATCTCCCCGAAAAATCCCAAAATTCCCCCTTAAAACCCCAAATCCCCCAAATTTTCCCCCAAAACCTCCCAAAATTTGCCCCTAAGTCCTCCCAAAAACCCCAAAAAAACCCCAAAATTTTCCCCCCAAAAACCCCAAATCCCCCCCCGAACCCCTCCCCCACCTCCCCGCACCCCAAAAATCCCAAAATCCCCCAAAATTCCCCCAAATCCTCCCAAAAAATCCCCAAAATTTTCCCCCCAAAAACCCCAAAACCCCCCCAAACCCCTCCCCCACCTCCCCGCACCCCAAAAAATCCCAAATTTCCCCCAAATTCCCCCAAATTCCCCAAAATTTTCCCAAAATTCCCCTCCAAAAAAACCCCGAATTTCCCCCCAAAACCTCCCAAAATTTCCCCCCCAAAAACCCCAAATCTCCCCCAAACCCCTCCCCCACCTCCCCGCACCCCAAAAATCCCAAATTTCCCCAAAATTCCCCCAAAATCTCCCAAAATTCCCCAAAATTCCCCCCCAAATCCTCCCCAAAAATCCCCAAAATTCCTTAAAAAACCCCAAAATCTCCCCCCAAAAAACCCCAAAACCCCCCCCAAACCCCTCCCCCCACCTCCCCGCACCCCAAAAATCCCAAATTTCCCCCAAATTCCCCAAAATTTTCCCAAAAATTCCCCCAAAATTCCCCCCAAAAAACCCCAAATCCCCCCGAATTTGCCCCCAAAACCTCCCAAAAAACCCCAAAATTCCTTAAAAAACCCCAAAATCTCCCCCCAAAAACCCCAAATCCCCCCCAAACCCCTCCCCCCACCTCCCCGCACCCCAAAAATCCCAAAATCCCCCAAATTTCCCCCAAAATCTCCCAAAAAAATCCCAAAATTCCCCTCCAAAAAACCCCAAATCCCCCGGAATTCTTCCCCCAAAACCTCCCAAAATCCCCTCAAATTTCCCCCCCAAAACCTCCCAAAATTTGCCCCCAAATCCTCCCAAAAAACCCCAAAATCTCCCCCCAAACCCCTCCCCCACCTCCCCGCACCCCAAAAATCCCAAATTTCCCGAAGTTCCCCCCAAAAATCTCCCAAAAAAATCCCCAAAATTCCCCCCAAAAACCCCAAATCCCCCCGAATTCTCCCCCAAAACCTCCCCAAATCCCCTCAAATTTCCCCCAAATCCTCCCAAAAAAACCCAAAATCTCCCCCCAAAAAACCCCAAATCTCCCCCAAACCCCTCCCCGCACCCCAAAAATCCCAAATCCCCCAAAATTCCCCCAAAATTCCCCCAAAATCCCCCCAAAATCCCGTTTCCCCCTTGCCTGATCCGCAGCTCTTTCCCCCCAAATTCTCCGCGGCCTCTTTGGGATTTTGGGGGCGTGGCCTCATTTTTTTGGGGGGGGGCGGTGACGTCATCCCCACCACCCCTTCCTTCCCGCCCTGATGACGTCACCGCCGCCCCAAAAACTTTAATTAACGAGCCCCGAACCTTTAATTAAACCCCAAAAACAAAACAAAAAAACCCCAAAACCGGTCCGGGCACCCCAAAAACCGGCCGGGCTGCGTGATGACGTCATCGAGGCGTCATTGGAGCTCCGGGCACCCCCAAAAAACCGGCTGGGCTGCGTGATGACGTCATTGCGGTCACGCAGCCCCAAAATTGAGGCCGAAACCCCAAATTTGGGGTGGGGGAGGGGAAAGGGAGGCGGGTGACGTCATCGGGGAGGCGGGGGTTTTGGGACGGGAGCGGAAATTTGGGGATTTGAGCCCAAAATTTGGGGATTTGAAGCCCGAAATTCGCCCCAAATCCCAAAATTTGGGACCTGGACCCCAAAATTCAGGAAGGGGACCCGAAAATTTGGGGATTGAACCCAAATATGTGTCCAGTAAGCCCAAAATTTGGGATTTTTGAACCCAAAATCAGCCCGGGAACCCCCAAAATTTGAGGATTCAACCCCCAATTTCGGGAAGGGGACCCGAAAATTGGGATCTGGACCCCAAAATTCGCCCCAAAATCCCAAAATTTGGGATCTGGACCCCAAAATCCAGGAAGGGCACCCGAAAATTTGGGATCTGGACTCCAAAATTTGGGGATTGAACCCCAAAATTTGGGGATTTAAGCCCAAAAATTGGGATCTGGACCCCAAAATTCAGGAAGGGGACCCGAAAATTTGGGGATTGAACCCCAAAAATTGGGATCTGAACCAAAATTTGGGGATTGAGCCCCAAAATTCAGGAAGGGGAACCGAAAATTTGGGATCTGGACCCCAAAATTTGGGGATTGAACCCCAAAAATTGGGATCTGGAGCCCCAAAATTTAGCGATTGGACCCCAAAATCCGAGAATGGGATCCCAAAATTTGGGGATTGAACCCCAAAAATTGGGATCTGCACCTCAAAATTTAGCGATTGGACACCAAATTTTGGGAATTGAACCCCAAAATTCGGGAAGGGGACCCAAAAATTGGGATCTGGACCCCAAAATTTGGGATCTGAACCCCAAAATTTGGGGATTGAGCCCCAAAATTCAGGAAGGGAACCCGAAAATTTGGGATCTGGACCCCAAAATTCGCCCCAAAATCCCAAAATTTGGGATCTGGACCCCAAAATTCAGGAAGGGGACCCGAAAATTTGGGGATTGAACCCCAAAATCTGCCCAGGAACCCCAAAATTTGGGGATTGAAGCCCAAAATTCAGGAAGGGGACCCGAAAATTCGGGATCTGGATCCCAAAATTTGGGATTTGGACCCCAAAATCCGAGAATGGGATCCCAAAATTTGGGGATTTAACCCCAAATTCAGGAATGGGACCTGAAAATTTGGAATCTGGACCCCAAAATTTGGGGATTTAACCCCAAAAATTGGGATCTGGACCCCAAAATCAACCCAGGAACCCCCAAAATTTGGGGATTCGACCCCAAAATTCAGGAAGGGGACCCCAAAATTTGGGATTCGGACTCCAAAATTTCCCCCAAAATCCCAAAATTTGGCGATGGAACACCAAAATTCAGCCCGGGGGACCCCAAAATTTGAGGATTGAACCCCAAAATTCGGTAAGGGGACCCGAAAATTTGGGATCTGGACCCCAAAATTTGGGATTTTGGAACCCAAATCTGGGAAGGGAACCCAAAATTTGGGGATTTGACCCCAAAATCAACCTGGGAACCCCAAAATTCAGGAATGGGACCCCAAATTCGGAATTCGGCCCCAAAATTGGGAATTGAGCCCCAAAATTTGGAAATTCTGCCCCAAATTCAGCCCAGGAACCCCAAAATTTGGGAATTTGACCCAAATATTCGGGAATGGAACCCCCAAAATGCCCCTAAATCCCAAAATCTGGGATCTGGACCCCAAAATTTGGGATTTTGATCCCAAAATCTGCCCAGGAAACCTAAAATTTGGGGATTGAAGCCCAAAATTCAGGAAGGGGACCCGAAAATTTGGGATCTGGGCCCCAAAATTTGAGGATTTAACCCCGAAATTTGGGATTTGGACCCCAAAATCAGCCCAGGAACCCCAAAAATTGGGGACTTAACCCCGAAATTTGGGGATTTCACCCAAAAATTTGGGATTTTTGACCTGAAATTTGGGGATTGAACCTCAAAATTCAGGAAGGGGACCCGAAAATTTGAGATCTGGACCCCAAAATTTGGGGATTGAACCTCAAAATTTGGGATCTGGACACCAAAATTTGGGTATTGAACCCCAAAATGTGTCCAGAAAGCCCAAAATTTGGGATTTTAAACCCAAAAATCTGCCCAGGAAACCTAAAATTTGGGGATTGAACCCCAAAATTCAGGAAGGGGACCCGAAAATTTGGGATCTGGACCCCAAAATTTGGGGATTTAACCCCAAATTTTGGGATTTGGACCCCAAAATCTGCCCAGGAACCCAAAATTTTGGGATTGAACCCCAAAATTCAGGAAGGAGAACCAAAAATTTGGGATGTGGACTCCAAAATTTGGGGATTGAACTTCAAAATTCAGGAAGGGGACCTGAAAATTTGGGATCTGGACCCCAAAATTTGCGGATTGAACCCAAAAATTCGCCCCAAAATCCCAAAATTTGGGACCTGGACCCCAAAATCCAGGAAGGGGACCCGAAAATTTGGGGATTGAACCCCAAAAATCTGCCCAGGAACCCCAAAATTTGGGGATTTAACCCCAAAAATTGGGATCTGGAGCCCAAATTTTGGGAATTGAACCCCAAAATTCAGGAATGGGACCTGAAAATTTGGGATCTGGACCCCAAAATTTGGGAATTTAACCCCAAAATCTGCCCAGGAACCCCAAAAATTGGGGACTTAACCCCGAAATTTGGGGATTTCACCCAAAAATTTGGGATTTTTGACCCCGAAATTTGGGGATTGAACCTCAAAATTCAGGAAGGGAACCCGAAAATTTGGGGATTGAACCCCAAAATTCGCCCCAAAATCCCAAATTTTGGGACCTGGATCCCAAAATTCAGGAAGGGGACCCGAAAAATTTGGGATTTGGACCCCAAAATCCGAGAATGGGATCCCAAAATTTGGGGATTTAACCCCAAATTCAGGAATGGGGCCTGAAAATTTGGGATCTGGACCCCAAAATTTGGGAATTTAACCCCAAAATCTGCCCAGGAACCCCAAAATTTGTGGATTTAACCCCAAAATTTGGGGATTGAGCCCCAAAATTCAGGAAGGGGACCTGAAAATTTGGGATCTGGACCCCAAAATTTCGGGATTTAACCCCAAAATCTGCCCAGGAACCCCAAAAATTGGGGACTTAACCCCGAAATTTTGGGATTTCACCCAAAATTTGGGGATTGAACCTCAAAATTCAGGAAGGGGAACCAAAAATTTGGGATTTGGACCCCAAAAATTTGGGGATTGAAGCCCAAAATTTGGGATTTTGAACCCAAAATCAGCCCGGGAACCCCAAAATTTGAGGATTGAACCCCAAAATTCAGGAAGGGGAACCGAAAATTTGGGATCTGGACCCCAAAATTCGGGGATTGAACCCCAAAATTCGAGAATCTGACCCCAAAATCAACCTGGAAACCCCAAAATTCAGGAATGGGACCCCAAATTCGGGAATTCAGCCCCAAAATTTGGGATTTTGACCCCAAAATTCAGGGAGCAGACCCCAAAAATTTGGGATTTTGACCCCAAAATTTGGGAATTCTGCCCCAAATTCAGCCCAGGAACCCCAAAATTTGGGAACAGGACCCCAAAATTTGGGAATTTGACCCAAGTATTTGGGAATGGAGCCCCCAAAATGCCCCTAAATCCCAAAATCTGCGATCTGGGCCCCAAAATTTGGGATTTTGATCCCAAAATCTGCCCAGGAAACCTAAAATTTGGGGATTGAACCCCAAAATTCAGGAAGGGGACCCGAAAATTTGGGATCTGGACCCCAAAATTTGTGGATTTAACCCCAAAATTTGGGATCTGGACCCCAAAATTTGAGGATTTAACCCCAAAAATTGGGATCTGGACCCCAAAATCAGCCCAGGAACCCCAAAATTTGGGAATGGGACCCGAAAATTTGGGATCTGGACCCCAAAATTTGGGGATTCAGCCCCAAAATTGAGTCCTGGAGCCCAAAATTTTGGGATTTGCCTCCAAAATGACCCCGGGAACCCCAAAATCCCCAAAATTTTCCCCCAAAATTCTCCCAGGGTCTCCAAAGTTTGGGAATTTCAGCCCAAAATGCGCCCCTGACCCCGCCCAGTGACGTCATCGATGCCCAAATTTGGGAATTCTGCCCCAAATTCCCTCTCCCACCCCCGATGACGTCATCGACTCTCCCTGATGACGTCATTGACCTGAATGGTGACGTCATCAACTCCCCAGCCACCCTCCCACCGCCCCGATGATGTCACTGTCTCATTAGCATAAACCTCATTTGCATACCGGCGACCCTCCCACACCAAAGACTCGAGGCTCGGCAGTCCAGCTCATTTTGCATGTTCATTTGCATGTTCATTTACATATCGGGGCTTGGCACAATTAATCCGTTAATTATGGCACTCATTTGCATACGGGCGTTCATTTGCATACAGCGATGTGTTGACGCGGCGGTGCTCATTTGCATACGGTGCTCGGTGCTCATTTGCATGCCCCGCCTCGTTTTGCAGGTTGATTTGCATATCGCAATTAAGTGAGATGTGCATTTGTGCGGCTGTGTCAGTGCTCATTTGCATAACGCTTGTTTATGTACAGCTCATTTACATAATAAATAACCCGCGGTCACCGTTCTCATCTCCATCTCATTTGCATATCGACATGGCAACGGTTCCATTTGCATATCATCTCATTTACATATATTTACACATCCCTCATTTGCATATCACCCTCATCCGTATTGCCACTCCCCCCCTCATTTGCATAAAGTGCTGTTGAGGTCTTGTCCTCTTTGCTCATTTACATATTGCTCTTTTAAATATCACTCATTTGCATACGGCTCATTTGCATACGGCTCATTTACATCTGCGCACTCTCTCACACTGGGGGGGGACCGACCCCAAATTTGGGGAATTTGACCCCAAAATTTTGGGGATTTCTCTCAAAAAATTTGGGATTTTTTTTTGTCCCAAATTTGGGAGTTTTTACCCCAAATTTTGGGAACTTTTGGGTCAAATTTTGGGGGATTTTGTCCCAAATTTGGGGGGATTTTGGCCTCAACTTTGAGGAAATTTGCCCGAAATTTTGGGGTCATTTTTAACAAATTTTGGGATTTTTTTCCTAAACTTTGAAGGATTTTTTTCCCTCCATTTTTTGGGATTTTTTCCCCCAAATTTTTGGGGTTTTTCCTCCAAATTTTGGGATTTTCCCCCTCAAATTTTGATCTTTTTGCCCCCAAATTTTGGGATGTTTTCCTCCAAATTTTGGGACTTTTTTACCCAAATTTTGAGATCTTTTTTCCTCCAAATTTTTCTATTTTCTCCTCCGAATTTCAAGATTTTTTCCCCAAAATGCCGAGATATTTTTCCCATCAAATTTTGGGACTTTTTTACCGAAACTTCGTGATTTGTTTTTCTCCAAACTTTTATATTTTCTCATCCAAATTTTGGGATTTTCTCCCTCCACATTTTGATATTTTTTACCATCAGATTTTGAGATTTTTTTTCCTCCAAATTTTGATATTTTCTCCTCCGAATTTTGGGATTCTTTCCTCCACATTTCGACATTCTTGCCGTCAAATTTTGAGATTTTTTTTCCTCCAAATTTCGGGATTTTTTCCCCCAAATTTTGACACTTTTGCCGTCAAATTTTGGGCTTTTTCCCCTCAAATTTTGGGGTTTTTCCCCTCAAATTTTGGGATTTTTTCTCCCAATTTTGGGGTCTGGTTTGGGGGAAAAGGGCCATGCGGGGGTCGGGGTTGGGGGGGTCCCCCCCGGGGGGGGTTATTGCAGGGGGGGGCCTGGGGGGGGTCAGGGGTCACTCAGGGGTCAGAGGTCACTCAGGGTCACTCGGGGTCACTCAGGGGTCACTCAGGGGTCACTCAGGGGTCACTCGGGGTCACTCGGCCACCTGGACGCCGCCGCAGTTCTCTTTGCTCTCCGAGGTGATGGCCAAATACTCCGACCTGAGGGGAGAAACTTGGGGTGGGGGGAGGGGTCCCAAAATCCAAAAAAATTCCACCCCAAAATGCCCCAAAATCCCCAAAAATTCCGCCCCAAAATGCCCCAAAATCCCAAAAAATCCACCCCAAAAATGCCCCAAAAATTCCACTCCGAATCCCAAAAATTCCACTCGAAAATGCCCCAAAAATCCACCTCAAAAATGCCCCAAAATGTCCCGAAAATTCCATCCCAAAAATGCCCCCAAACCCCCCCAAAAATTCCGCCCCAAAATCCCAAAAACTCCACCCCAAAAATGCCCCAAAAATTCCAGCCCAAATCCCAAAATTTCCACTTGAAAATGCCCCCAAAAATCCACCCCAAAAATGCCCCAAAACCCCCCAAAAATTCCGCCCCAAAACGCCCCAAAACCCCCCAAAATTTCCGCCCCAAAATGCCCCAAAACCCCCCCAAAAACTCCGCCCCAAAATGCCCCAAAATCCCAAAAAATCCACCCCAAAAATGTCACAAAATCCGAAAAACATCACCCCAAAATGCCCTGAAAATTCCACCCCAAAAATTCCACCCCAAATCCCAAAATTTCCCCTCGAAAATGCCCCAAAAATGCACCCAAAAATGCCCCAAAAATTCCACCCCAAAATCCCCAAAATCCCACCCCAAGTCCCAAAAATCCCATCCCAAAAATGCCCCAAAACCCCCCAAAAATTCCGCCCCAAAATCCCAAAAACTCCACCCCAAAAATGTCCCAAAATGCCCCAAAAATTCCACCCCCAAATGCCCCAAAACCCCCCAAAATTCCGCCCCAAAAACATCACGAAAAACATCACCCCAAAATCCCAAAAATTCCACCCCAAAAATTCTACCCCAAATCCCAAAATTTCCCCTCGAAAATGCCCTAAAAATCCACCCAAAAATGCCCCAAATCCCAAAAGTTCCACCCCAAAAATGCCCCCAAACCCCCCAAAAAATTCCACCCCAAATCCCAAAATTTCCACTCGAAAATGCCCCAAAAATCCACCCAAAAATGCCCCAAAAATTCCACCCCAAAAAGCCCAAAATTCCACCCCCAAAATGCCCCAAAATCCCAAAAATTCCGCCTTAAAAACGGCCCAAAATCCACAATTTTTCTCCCAAAAATTGCACCCCAAAAATCCCAAAAACTCCACCCCGAAAAGAGCCCCAAAATGTCCTATAATTTCCACCCTAAAAAACTCAAAAATCCCAACAATTCCACCCTAAAAATGCCCCAAAATCCCCAAAATTTTATCCCAAAAATTCCACCCCAAAATCCCAAAAACTCCACCCTAAAGTTCCCACAAATTCCATCCAAAAATGTCCAAAAATCCCAGAAATTCCCCCCCAAAATCCCCCAAATTCTCCATTTTTTGCCCCAAATTTCACTTCCCCTCACCAACATTCAGCCACGCCCCCTTTAGGCCACGCCCACGCCCAGAGCCACGCCCACAACCTCAAAGCCACGCCCACAACCTAGAAGCCACGCCCACAACCTAGAAGCCACGCCCCCTGGCCGCCATTTTGAAACCCATTTTTGCCTCAGGTTTTTGACTTTCCCCCCCTTACATCTTGGCCACGCCCCCTTTAGGCCACACCCACTCCAAAAGCCACGCCCCCCGCTTTAAGCCACGCCCCCCTCCCACCATGTTAAGCCTCATTTTTTGCCCCATTTTCCCCCAGTTTTTTGCATTTCTCCCCCAAAATTCCAACCCAGACCAGTCCAAATTTAAACCACGCCCCCTTTAGGCCACACCCACTCCAAAAGCCACGCCCCAACCTCAAACCACGCCCCCTCCCGCCATTTTAACCCCCCATTTTCCTTCTAATTTCCTCATTTTTTGTCCTTTTTTCACCCAGTTTTTTGCATTTTTGCCCCAAAATTTCGCCTCAGGGTTAAGCCCCCGCCCCCTTTCGGCCACGCCCATCGAGGCCACGCCCACTCACGCGCTGTCGGGGGGCGGGGAGGCGGCGGCCACCTTGCGGTAGCAGTAGAGCATCTCGGCGGCGAGCCAGAGCGTCAGCACCACGATCAGCACGTACATCAGGATCTCGGACACGATGGACGCCAGGTCCCGACGGGCTGGGGGGGGGGGGAAAAAATCCCAAAATCCTCGGAAATGTCCCCAAAAAAATCCCGAAGAAAATCCCCCAAAAAATCCCGGAAAAAAATCCCGAAAAAAATCCTGAAAAATTCCCAAAAAATTCCCCAAAAAATCCCCAAATCCTCAGAAATGTCCCCAAAAAATCCCGAAGAAAATCCCCAAAAAAATCCCGGAAAAATTCCGAAAAAAATCCTAAAAAAATCCAAAAAAAATCCCCCAAAATTCCCAAAAAATTAAAAAAAAATCCTCCCCAAAATCCCCCCAAAAAATCTCAAAAAATTCCCAAAAAAGTCCAAAAAAATCCCCCAAAATTGGTCCTAAGCCACGCCTACTTTGTCCTAAGCCACGCCCACTTTCTGCCTTATATGGGCATGGAGCCTTCCCAGTGCTTGCTAGCGGCTCCCAGTGCAATCCCAGTTTGATCCCAGTCCCCTCCCAGTGCTCCCAGTTTGATCTGAATCCCCTCCCAGTTCAATCCCAGTTTGATCCCAGTCCCCTCCCAGTGCTCCCAGTTTGATCCCAGACCCCTCCCAGTTTGATCCCAGTTTGGTCTCAGTGCTCCCAGTTTGATCCGAGTCCCCGCCCAGTTTGATCCCAGTCCCTCCCAGTGCAATCCCAGTTTGATCCCAGTCCCCTCCTAGTGCTCCCAGTTTGATCCCAGTCCCTCCCAGTGCAATCACAGCGATCCCATTGATCTCCCAGTGCCCTCCCAGTAAAGCCCAGTGCTCCCAGTATGACTGAAATGTGATCCCAGTGAATCCCAGTGAATCCCAGTCCATCCCAGTCCCTCCCAGTCCCTCCCAGTCCATCCCAGTAACTCCCAGTCTCTCTCAATGAACTCTCAGTGTCTCCCCAGCTCCCCCTGGTGGCGGCTTTGGGAACTGCAGAGTCTTCCCAGTAACTCCCAGTAATTCCCAGTCTCTCCCAGTGCCTCCCAGTCCCTCTGAACCACCTCCCAGTCCCTCCCAGTTCATCCCAGTCCCTCCCAGTTCCACTTGAATCCCTCCTAACTCCCCTTTACTCCATTCCAGCTCCATTCCAGTCCCTCCCAATCCCTTCCAACCAACTCCCAGTCCCTCCCAGTGCCTCCCAGTTCATCCCAGTGCCTCCCAGCACCTTTCTCCACCATGGCCAGCCGCAGGGTCTGGTTCCTGGCCAGGCTGTAGGTGTAGCCCAATCCCCTCCCAGTCCATCCCAGTCCATCCCAGTGCCCTCCCAGTCCATCCCAGTCCCTCCCAGTTTGAGCCCAAGCTCTCTCAATGAACTCTCAGTGTCTCACTGGCTCTGCCTGGTGGCGCCTTTGGGAACTGCAGCATCTTCCCACTAATTCCCAGTAATTCCCAGTTCATCCCAGTCTCTCCCAGTCCCCTCCCAGTACCTCCCAATCCCTCTGAACCACCTCCCAGTCCCCTCCCAGTGCCTCCCAGTCCATCCCATTCCCTCCCAGTTTATCCTAGTCCCTCCCAGTTTCCCTTTAATCCCTCCTGCCTCCGTTTTACTTCCTTTCAACTCCATTCCAGTCCCTCCCAATCCCTTCCAACCAACTCCCAGTCCCTCCCAGTGCCTCCCAGTTTATCCCACTTTATCCCAGTGCCTCCCAGCACCTTTCTCCACCACGGCCAGCCGCAGGGTCTGGTTCCTGGCCAGGCTGTAGGTGTAGCCCAATCCCTTCCCAGTCCATCCCAGTCCATCCCAGTTCACACCACTAACTCCTAATCCCCTCCCAGCCCATCCCAGTATATCCCAGTCCCTCCCAGTCCATTCCAGTTCATCCCAGTCCCTCTCAATTCCCTCCCAGTCTCTCTCAATGAACTCTCAGTGTCTCACTGGCTCCGCCTGGTGGCGGCTTTGGGAACTGCAGCGTCTTCCCAGTAACTCCCAGTCCCTCCCAGTTCATCCCAGTCTCTCCCAGTCCCTCCCAGTTCATCCCAGTCTCTCCCAGTGCCTCCCAATCCCTCTGAACCACCTCCCAGTCCCCTCCCAGTCCCTCCCAGTTCATCCCAGTCCCTCTCAGTTCCACTTTAATCTCTCCTAACTCCCCTTTACTCCATTCCAGCTCCATTCCAGTCCCTCCCAATCCCTTCCAACCAACTCCCAGTCCCTCCCAGTCCCTCCCAGTTCATCCCAGTCCCTCCCAGTTCATCCCAGTTTATCCCAGTGCCTCCCAGCACCTTTCTCCACCACGGCCAGCCACAGGGTCTGGTTCCTGGCCAGGCTGTAGGTGTAGCCCAATCCCCTCCCAGTCCATCCCAGTTGCTCCCAGTCCATCCCAGTTCATCCCAGTCCCTCCCAGTCCATCCCAGTAACTCCCAGTCTCTCTCAATGAACTCTCAGTGTCTCCCCAGCTCCGCCTGGTGGTGGCTTTGGGAACTGCAGCATCTTCCCACTAACTCCCAGTAACTCCCAGTTGATCCCAGTCTCTCCCAGTGCCTCCCAATCCCTCTGAACCACCTCCCAGTCCCTCCCAGTTCATCCCAGTCCCTCTCAGTTTCCCTTTAATCCCTCCTAACTCCCCTTTACTCCATTCCAGTCCCTCCCAATCCCTTCCAACCAACTCCCAGTAACTCCCAGTTCATCCCAGTGCCTCCCAGTTTATCCCAGTGCCTCCCAGTACCTTTCTCCACCACGGCCAGCCGCAGGGTCTGGTTCCTGGCCAGGCTGTAGGTGTAGCCCAATCCCCTCCCAGTCCATCCCAGTCCCCTCCCAGTCCATTCCAGTTCATCCCAGTGCCCTCCCAGTCCATCCCAGTTCCTCTCAATTCCCTCCCAGTCTCTCTCAATGATCTCTCAGTGTCTCACTGGCTCCCCCTGGTGGCGGCTTTGGGAACTGCAGCGTCTTCCCAGTAACTCCCAGTTCATCCCAGTTCATCCCAGTCTCTCCCAGTACCTCCCCATCCCTCTGAACCACCTCCCAGTCCCCTCCCAGTCCCCTCCCAGTTCATCCCAGTGCCTCCCAGTTTCCCTTTAATCCCTCCTGCCTCCGTTTTACTTCCCTTCAACTCCATTCCAGTCCCTCCCAATCCCTTCCAACCAACTCCCAGTGCCTCCCAGTTTATCCCAGTTTATCCCAGTGCCTCCCAGCACCTTTCTCCACCACGGCCAGCCGCAGGGTCTGGTTCCTGGCCAGGCTGTAGGTGTAGCCCAATCCCCTCCCAGTCCCTCCCAGTTGCTCCCAGTTCCTCTCAATTCCCTCCCAGTCTCTCTCAATGAACGCTCAGTGTCTCACTGGCTCCGCCTGGTGGCGGCTTTGGGAACTGCAGCGTCTTCCCACTAACTCCCACTAACTCCCAGTTCATCCCAGTCTCTCCCAGTCCCCTCCCAGTACCTCCCAATCCCTCTGAACCACCTCCCAGTCCCCTCCCAGTGCCTCCCAGTCCATCCCATTCCCTCCCAGTTCATCCCAGTCCCTCCCAGTTTCCCTTTAACCCCTCCTACCTCCATTTTACTTCCCTTAAACTCCATTCCAGTCCCTCCCAATCCCTTCCAACCAACTCCCAGTCCCTCCCACTCCCTCCCAGTTTATCCCAGTTCATCCCAGTGCCTCCCAGCACCTTTCTCCACCACGGCCAGCCGCAGGGTCTGGTTCCTGGCCAGGCTGTAGGTGTAGCCCTCGAAGGTCAGGTTGCGTTTCAGGCGGCACACGTACTGCCCGGCGTGGCCGTGCTTCACCTCCTTCAGCCACACCGACAGGTCCTGCAGGTCCCGCGTGCCCCGCGAGCCGTTCCAGGCCATCACCCCGAAAAAACGGCCCCGGAGCCACCCACTCGCCCTCCTCGGGGCTGTAGTGCAGGATCTGCGCCGGTAAAAACCAGTAAAAACCAGTAAAAACCAGTAAAAACCAGTAGGAACCAGTAAAGGGATTGGAAATTGTATTGGCTCAGTGGCGCCGTCTGGTGGTTGAGTTTGGTATTGCAATCACACCTTATTAAGGCACCAGTAATTCCCAGTAGCTCCCAGTTTAGCCCAGTTCAGCCCAGTCCCTCCCAGTATGGCCCAGGGGTTCTCTAGAGTCTTCCCAGTGCCTCCCAGTAGCTCCCAGTTCCTCCCAGTTCATCCCAAGTGTCTCCCAATCCCCTCCCAGTCCTTCGGCCACACCGACAGGTCCTGCAGGTCTGCAGTGCAGGATCTGCGCCGGTAAAAACCAGTAAAAACCAGTAAGAACCAGTAAAAACCAGTAAGAACCAGTAAAGGTTGGTGGGGAGTGGAAATTGCGTTGGCTCAGTGGCACCGTCTGGTGGTTGAGTTTGGTATTGCAATTGTGCCTAATTGTGGTGCAAGTCATTCCCAGCAGCTCCCAGTTTAGCCCAGTTCATCCCAGTGACTCCCAGTATGCCCAGGGGTTCTCTAGGCTCTTTCCAGTAGCTCCCAGTTCCTCCCAGTAGCTCCCAGTTCATCCCAAGTGTCTCCCAATCCCCTCCCAGTCCTTCGGCCACACCGACAGGTCCTGCAGGTCTGCAGTGCAGGATCTGCACCAGTAAAAACCAGTGAAAACCCGTAAGACCCAGTAAAAACCAGTAAGAACCAGTCAGAACCAGTAAAGGTTGGTGGGAAGGGAGTGGAAATTGGGTTGGCTCAGTGGCGCCGTCTGGTGGTTGAGTTTGGTATTGCAACCACAGCTTATTAAGGCACCAGTAATTCCCAGTAGCGCCCAGTTTAGCCCAGTTCAGCCCAGTGACTCCCAGTATGGCCCAGGGGCTCTCTAGGGTCTTCCCAGTTTCTCCCAGTAGCTCCCAGTTCATCCCAAGCGTCTCCCCAGGAGGTTCCTATGGCTCCCAATCCCCTCCCAGTCCTTCAGCCACACTGACAGGTAGTGCAGGATCTGCGCCAGTAAAAACCAGTAAGAACCAGTAAAGGTTGGTGGGAAGAGATCGGAAATGGCGTTGGCTCAGTGGCGCCATCTGGTGGTTGAGTTTGGTATTGCAATTGTGCCTAATTGTGGTGCAAGTCATTCCCAGCGGCTCCCAGTTTAGCCCAGTTCAGCCCAGTCCCTCCCAGTATGACCCAGGGGTTCTCTAGGGTCTTCCCAGTAGCTCCCAGTTCCTCCCAGTAGCTCCCAGTGCCTCCCAGTTCCTCCCAAGTGTCTCCCCAGGAGGTTCCTATGGCTCCCAATCCCCTCCCAGACCTTCGGCCACACCGACAGGTCCTGCAGGTCTGCAGTGGAGGATCTGCACCAGTAAAAACCAGTCAGAACCAGTAAAAACCAGTCAGAACCAGTAAAAACCAGTAAGAACCAGTAAAGGTTGGTGGGAAGGGAGTGGAAATTGTGTTGGCTCAGTGGCGCCGTCTGGTGGTTGAGTTTGGTATTGCAATCACAGCTTATTAAGGCACCAGTAATTCCCAGTTCAGCCCAGTTTAGCCCAGTTCAGCCCAGTCCCTCCCAGTATGGCCCAGGGGTTTTCTAGAGTCTTCCCAGTAGCTCCCAGTTCCTCCCAGTAGCTCCCAGTTCCTCCCAAGTGTCTCCCCAGGAGGTTCCTATGGCTCCCAATCCCCTCCCAGTCCTTCGGCCACACCGACAGGTCCTGCAGGTCTGCAGAGCAGGATCTGCGCCGGTAAAAACCAGTAAGAACCAGTAAAAACCAGTAAGAACCAGTAAAAACCAGTAAGAACCAGTAAAGGTTGGTGGGAAGGGATCGGAAATTGGGTTGGCTCAGTGGCGCCGTCTGGTGGTTGAGTTTGGTATTGCAATTGTGCCTAATTGTGGTGCAAGTCATTCCCAGCAGCTCCCAGTTTAGCCCAGTTCAGCCCAGTGGCTCCCAGTATGGGCCAGGGGCTCTCTAGAGTCTTCCCAGTGGCTCCCAGTTCATCCCAAGTGTCTCCCCAGTAGGTTCCAGTGGCTCCCAGTTACTCCCAGTCCATCCCAGTCCCTCCCAGTCCCTCCCAGTCTATTCCAACCCATTCCCAGTTTGTCCCAATCCCCTCCCAGTCCCTTCCAGTCCATCCCAGTTTGTCCCAGTCCCCCTCAATTCCCTCCCAGTCCCACTTAATGAACTCCCAGCTCTCCCTGGTGGCACCTTTGAGAACTGCAGCGTCCTCCCAGTAACTCCCAGTTCCTCCCAGTCCATCCCAGTCCATTCCAACCCATTCCCAGTGGCTCCCAGTCCATCCCAGTTAATCCCAGTCCCTCCCAATGAACTCCCAGTATTTCCCCAGCTCCCCCTGGTGGCGGCTTTGGGAACTGCAGTGTCCTCCCAGTAACTCCCAGTTCCTCCCAGTCCATTCCAACCCGTTCCCAGTGCCTCCCAGTGGCTCCCAGTTCATCCCAGTCCATCCCAGTCTCCCCAAATCCCCTCCCAGTCCATCCCAGTCCCTCCCAATGAACTCCCAGTTTCTCCCCATCTCCCCCTGGTGGCGGCTTTGGGAACTGCAGCATCCTCCCAGTCCCTCCCAGTGCCTCCCAGTCCCTCCCAGTCCATCGCAACCCATTCCCAGTCCATCGCAACCCATTCCCAGTGCCTCCCAGTGGCTCCCAGTTCATCCCAGTCCGTCCCAGTTTCCCCAAATCCCCTCCCAGTCCCTCTCAATTAACTCCCAGTATTTCCCCATCTCCCCCTGGTGGCGGCTTTGGGAACTGCAGCGTCCTCCCAGTACATCCCAGTCCCTCCCAACCCATTCCCAGTCCCTCCCAGTCCCCCTCAATGAACTCCCAGTGTCTCCCCAGCTCCCCCTGGTGGCGGCTTTTGGAACTGCAGCGTCCTCCCAGTCCCTCCCAGTCCATTCCTGTCCATTCCAACCCATTCCCAGTCCCTTCCCAGTGGCTCCCAGTCCATCCCAGTCCCCCTCAATTCCCTCCCAATCCCTCTCAATGAACTCCCAGCTCCCCCTGGTGGCGGCTTTGGGAACTGCAGTGTCCTCCCAGTCCCTCCCAGTCCACTCTAACCCATTTCCAGTCCCTCCCAGTTCATCCCAGTCCTTCCCAGTCCATTCCCAGTCCCTCCCAGTTTGTCCCAATGCCCTCCCAGTCCATTCCAACCCATTCCCAGTCCATCCCAGTTAATTCCAGTCCCTCCCAATGAACTCCCAGTATTTCCCCAGCTCCCCCTGGTGGCCGCATTGGGAATTGCAGCCTCCTCCCAGTATTTCCCAGTTCATCCCAGTCCCTCCCAGCACCTCCCAGTCCATCCCAACCCATTCCCAGTGCCTCCCAGTGGCTCCCAGTTCATCCCAGTCCGTCCCAGTTTCCCCAAATCCCCTCCCAGTCCCTCTCAATTAACTCCCAGTATTTCCCCATCTCCCCCTGGTGGCGGCTTTGGGAACTGCAGCGTCCTCCCAGTAACTCCCAGTCCCTCCCAGCACCTCCCAGTCCATCCCAACCCATTCCCAGTTTGTCCCAGTTTGTCCCAGTCCATCCCAGTCCCTGTCAATGAACTCCCAGCTCCCCCTGGTGGTGGCTTTGAGAACTGCAGCGTCCTCCCAGTCCCTCCCAGTCCCTCCCACCCCATTCCCAGTCCCTCCCAGTTCCTCCCAGTCCATTCCCAGTTCCTCCCAGTCCATTCCCAGTCCCTCCCAGTGCCTCCCAGTCCATCCCAGTCCCCCTCAATTCCATCCCAGTCTCTCTCAATGAACTCCCAGTGTTTCCACAGCTCCCTCTGGTGGCGGCTTTGGGAACTGCAGCGTCCTCCCAGTAACTCCCAGTTCATCCCAGTCCCTCCCAGTCTCCCCAAATCCCCTCCCAGTCCCTCCCAGTCTCTCTCAATTAACTCCCAGTGTCTCCCCAGCTCCCCCTGGTGGCGGCTTTGGGCTCTGCAACGTCCTCCCAGTAACTCCCAGTTCATCCCAGTCCCTCCCAGTCCCTCCCAACCCATTCCCAGTTTGTCCCAGTTTGTCCCAGTTTGTCCCAGTGACCTTCTCGAAGTGTGGGGCTCCCTCTGGCCGGAAGAACCACTCGCTCTCGGCCTCGGCCGGGGTCTCGCTGCGGCGCTTGCAGGCGATGCAGAGCAGCCGGAACGGCGCCCCCAGCACGGCCTCGGTGCCCGAGGCCACCTCCACGCAGCCGCCCAGGGCGCCCGAGACTGCGGGGAGGGGGAGAAAGTTGGGAATTCGGGAATTTTCCCGGAATTCCAAAAAAAATTTGGTGAAATTCCGGTGAAAATTGAGCAAAATTTGGGCAAAAAACCGCCCAGAAATGGTGAAAATGGACCCAAAATGGACCCAAAATCCACCCCCAGGACCCCAAAATTTCAGGGAGGGGGAGAAAGGGAGGTGAGGAGGGAATTCCCAAATTTTCCTAAATTATTCCCAAAATATTCCCAAAAAATTCCCCAAAAATTCCCAAAAAATTCTGTTGTAATTTGACCAAAATTTGGTCCAACAACCACCCAGAAATGGTGAAAATGGACCCAAAATGGACCCAAAATCCATCCCCAAGGTCCCAAAAATGGGGAGGGGGAGGGTCAAGTGGGAATTCCCAAATTTTCCTAAATTATTCCTAAAAAATTCCTAAAAAATTCACAAAAATTCCCCAAAAAATTCTGTTGGAATTTGACCAAGATTTGGTCCAAAAACCACCCAGAAATGGTGAAAATTGACCCAAAATGGACCCAAAATCCACCCCTAGGACCCCAAAATTTTGGGGAGGGGGAGAAAGGGGGAGGGTCAGGAGGGAATTCCGGAATTTTCCCGGAATTCCCCCAAAAAAATTCCGTGAAAATCCGGTGAAATTTGATAGAAATTTGGTCCATTTGGGGACATTTTGGGGTCCCAGATGACATTTGGGGACATTTTTGGGGTCCCAGGTGACATTTTGGGACATTTTGAGGGTCCCAGGTGACATTTTGGGACATTTGGTGATATTTTTGGGACATTTTGGGCAAATTTGGGGACATTTTGGGGTCCCCGATGACATTTTGGGACATTTGGGGTCATTTTGGGGACATTTTGGGGACATTTTGGGACATTTGGGGACAATTTTGGGGACATTTGGGGTCCCAGGTGACATTTATGAGGTCCCAGGTGACATTTGGGGACATTTTGGGGACATTTTGAGGTCCCCGGTGACATTTTGGGGACATTTGGGGACATTTTGGGGTCCCCGATGACATTTTGGGGACATTTTGGGGTCTCAGGTGACATGTGGGGGACCCCAGGTGACATTTGGGGGACATTTGGAGACCCCAGGTGACATTTTTGGGGTCCCAGGTGACATTTTGGGCAGATTTGGGGACATTTGGGGACATTTTGGGGTCCCCGATGACATTCTGGGGACATTTTGGGGTCCCAGGTGACCTTTTGGGGACATTTGGGGACATTTTGGGGTCCAAGGTGACATTTGGGGACATTTTGGGCAAATTTGGGGACATTTGGGGACATTTTGGGGTCCCAAGTGACATTTGAGGGGTCCCTGGTGACATTTGGGGACATTTTGGGGACATTTGGGGACATTTTGGGGGTCCCAGGTGACATTTGGGGACATTTGGAGATCCCTGGTGACATTTTTGGGACATTTTTGGGGTTCCTGGTGACATTTTGGGCAGATTTGGGGACATTTGGAGGTCCCAGGTGACACTTTTTGGGTCCCAGGTGACATTTTGGGGACATTTTGGGACATTTTGGGGACATTTTGAGGGTCCCAGGTGACATTTTGGGGACATTTTGGGGACATTTTGGGCAGATTTGGGGACATTTGGAGGTCCCAGGTGACATTTTTGGGGTCCCAGGTGACATTTTGGGGTCTCAGGTGACATTTTGAGGGTCCCAGGTGACATTTTGGGACATTTGGTGACATTTTTGGGACATTTTGGGCAAATTTGGGGACATTTTGGGGTCCCCGATGACATTTTGGGGACATCTTGGGACATTTTGGGGACATTTTGGGGACATTTTGGGGTCCCGGTGACATTCGGGGGGTCCCGAACTCACCCTCCAGGATCCCGAGGAGCAGCGGCAGCAACATGGCGGCACTTCGGCAATTTCCGGACACCTTCGGCTCTTTCCGCCCCTCTCCGCTCTCCTTTCGGCTCTTTCCGACCCTCCCCGCTCTCCCTTCGTCCACTTCCGGCCCGCTTCGCTTACTTCCGGCCCAGTTCGCTTCTTTCCGGCCCGGTTCGCTCCTTTCCGTACAGCTCCGTCCGCGCTTCGCTTATCCCGCTCTTTCTTCGGCTCTTTCCGGACAACTTCGCCTCTTTCCGGCCCGCTTCTGATTTCTCCGGCCTAGTTGGGCCCAGTTGAGCCCAGTTCGGCCCAGTTCGGGCCCAGTTCAGCGGCTCCGGTCCCCCTCAGCCCCCTGCCCGGCCCATGGGCCCCTCCCCCTGCCGCAGGAGGAGGAGGAGGAGGAGGAGGATGAGGAGGAAGAGCCCGGCACGGCTCGGAGGAGCCGCTTCAAGGCATGGCCGGACCCTCCGGCGGGTCCGCTCCGGCTCCGCTTCGGCTTTTTGCGCTCCCCGGCCCTTCGGCTCTTTCCGCCTCCCGCTTCGCCGCCGCTTCGGCTCCGCTTCGGCTCTTTCCGGCTCTTTTCGGCTCCGCTCGGTCCCGGCGCACTGCGGCGCCCGAGGGGGGGGCGGAGCCGATGGTTTGACGTCATTAAAGTGGGCGTGGCTTCAGCAGAGCCGCTCTCGGCTCCGCCCCCCCCCCCCCCGATGTCCCCGAAAGGGTCGCGGTGTCCCCAAGGCCACCCCGAGGTGTCCCCGAGGTGTCCCCGAGGTGTCCCAGTGTCCCCAAGGCCATCCCGGTGTCCCCCACGTGGTTCCCAGTGTACCCAAAGTGTCCCCAAAGTGTCCCCAAGGGTGTCCCCAAGTCCTCAGGAGTGTCCCCAAGTCCCTCCCGGTGTCCCCAAGGCCACCCCTGGGTTGTCCCCGCGTCCCCAAATCCATCCCAATGTCCCCAGGGGTGTCCCCAAGGCCATCCCGGTGTCCCCCACGTAGTTCCCAGTGTCCCCAAAGTGTCCCCAGGTCCCTCCTGGTGTCCCCAAGGCCATCCCGGTGTCCCCACAGTGTCCCCAAGGGTGTCCCCACATTCCCAGGAGTGTCCCCAAGGCCACCCCAGTGTCCCCAAGGGTGTCCCCAAGGCCATCCCCAGGTTGTCCCCGTGTCCCCAAAGTGTCCCCAGGTCCCTCCTGGTGTCCCCAAAGTGTCCCCAGGGGTGTCCCCCACATTCCCAGGAGTGTCCCCAAGTCCATCCCAGTGTCCCCAAGGTGTCCCTGAGGTTGTCCCAGTGTCCCCAAGGGTGTCCCCAAGGCCATCCCAGTGTCCCCAAGGGTGTCCCAATGTCCCCAATAATGCCCCCATGTCCCTCCTGGTGTCCTCAAAGCCATCCTGGTGTCCCCAGTGAAGTCCCCAAGTCCATCCCAATGTCCCCAACTCTGTCCCAGTGTCCCCAAGGGTGCCCCCAAGGCCATCCCGGTGTCCCCAAGGGTGTCCCCAGCCATGTCCTGGTGTCCCCAGGGATGTCCCCAAGTCCCTCCCAGTGTCCCCAAACCTGTCCCAGTGTCCCCAGGGGTGTCCCCATGTCCCCAGTGATGTCTCCAGGTCCCTCCCGATGTCCCCAAGTCCTTCCCAGTGTCCCCAAGGGTGTCCCCAGCCATGCCCCGGTGTCCCCTGTGATGTCCCCAAGGCCATCCCGGTGTCCCCAAAGGTGTCCCCAGCCGTGTCCCAGTGTCCCCCAGGGATGTCCCCAGGTCCCTCCTGGTGTCCCCAGAGAGGCTCCAAGGCTCTCGCTCCCGGTCTCAGCTTTATTTGAACGTCCCCAGATGTCCCCAAGGGTGTCCCCAAAGTGTCCCCAAAGTGTCCCCAAGGGTGTCCCAGTGTCCCCAGGGGTGTCCCTGTGTTCGTCCCGGTGTCCCCAAGTCCATCCCGGTGTCCCCAAGGGTGTCCCCAGCTATGTCCCAGTGTCCCCAAGGTGTCCCCAGGTCCCTCCCAGTGTCCCCAAAGTGTCCCCAAGGCCATCCCAATGTCCCCCAGGTCTGTCCCAGTGTCCCCAGCCATGTCCTGGTGTCCCCTGTGATGTCCCCAAGTCCATCCCGGTGTCCCCAGGGGTGTCCCCAGGGATGTCCCCAAGTCCCTCCCAGTGTCCCCAAGGGTGTCCCCAAAGAGGCTCCAAGGCTCTCGTTCCCGTCTCAGCTTTATTTGAATGTCCCCAGATGTCCCCAAAGTGTCCCCAAGGTGTCCCCAAGGGTGTCCCCAGCCATGCCCCAGTGTCCCCAGGGGTGTTCCCAATGTCCCCAATAACGTCCCCAATAATGTCCCCGTGTCCCTCCTGGTGTCCCCAGGTCCATCCCGGTGTCCCCAAAGAGGCTCCAAGGCTCTCGCTCCCCGTCTCAGCTTTATTTGAACGTCCCCAGATGTCCCCAAAGTGTCCCCAAAGTGTCCCCAAGGGTGTCCCAGTGTCACCAGTTCTATCCCTGTGTCCGTCCTGGTGTCCCCAAGGGTGTCCCCAGCCATGTCCCAGTGTCCCCTGCGATGTCCCCAAGGCCATCCCAATGTCCCCAGCTCTGTCCCCATGTCCCCAAAGTGTCCCCAGGTCCCTCCCGGTGTCCCCAAGGGTGTCCCTGTGTCCCTCCCGGTGTCCCCAGATCCATCCAGGTGTCCCCAAAGGTGTCCCCAGCCATGTCCTGGTGTCCCCTGTGATGTCCCCAAAGAGACTCCAAGGCTCTCGTTCCCGTCTCAGCTTTATTTTAATGTCCCCAGATGTCCCCAAAGTGTCCCCAAGGGTGTCCCAGTGTCCCCAGGGGTGTCCCTGTGTCCCTCCCGGTGTCCCCAAGTCAATCCCAGTGTCCCCAGGGATGTCCCAGTGTCCCCAAAGATGTCCCCATGTCCCTCCCAGTGTCCCCAAAGAGGCTCCAAGGCTCTCGCTCCGGTCTCAGCTTTATTTGAACGTCCCCAAGGGTGTCCCCAGATGTCCCCAGGTGTCCCCAGGTGTCCCTAAAGTGTCCCCAAGGGTGTCACTTGTAGAACTCGTGCTCCTGCTCGTCCTTCTTGATGACGGTTTTGTACGCCTTCTCAAAGTCCTTGGCCAGCACGATGTACCTGTTCTCCCGGACCGCCAGCATGCCGCCCTGCGAATGTCACCTCAGTGTCACCTGTGTCACCTCAGTGTCACCTCAGTGTCACCTGTGCCAGCCCCGTGTACCTGTTCTCCCTGACGGCCAGCGTGCCGCCCTGGGGACAGGGACAGTGTCACCTGTGTGTCACCTGTGCCACCTACAGCCACCCACAACCAGCCCTGTGTCACCTGCACTGAGCCACAGCCACCCCAGTGTCACCTGCAGCTACACCTGTGTCACCTGTGCCAGCACCGTGTACCTGTTCTCCCTGACGGCCAGCGTGCCACCCTGCAAATGTCACCTCAGTGTCACCTGTGTCACCTGGGACACCCCAGTGTCACCTGGGTCACCCGAGATACCCACAGCCACACCTGTGTCACCTGTGTCACCTCAGTGTCACCTGTGCCAGCCCCGTGTACCTGTTCTCCCTGACGGCCAGCGTGTCACCCTGCGAATGTCACCTCAGTGTCACCTGTGTGTCACCTGGGACACCTACACTGAGCTACAGCCACACCTGTGTCACCTGTGTCACCTGGGACACCCCAGTGTCACCTGTGTCACCTACAGCCACACCTGTGTCATCTACATTGAGCTACAGCCCCCCCGTGTCACCTGTGTCACCTGGGACACCTGTGTCACCTGTGCCAGCCCCGTGTACCTGTTCTCCCTGACGGCCAGCATGCCGCCCTGGGGACAGGGACAGTGTCACCTGGGTCACCTGGGACACCCCAGTGTCACCTGGGACACCTGTGTCACCTGAGTGTCACCTGCACTGAGCCACAGCCACCCCTGTGTCACCTGTGTCACCTCAGTGTCACCTGTGCCAGCACCGTGTACCTGTTCTCCCTGACGTGCCACCCTGGGGACAGGGACAGTGTCACCTGTGTGTCACCTGTGTCACCTGGGACACCCCAGTGTCACCTGTGTCACCTACAGCCACACCTGTGCAATCTACATTGAGCCACAGCCACCCCTGTGTCACCTGTGTCACTCACAGCCAGCCCCGTGTCACCTGTGCCAGCACCGTGTACCTGTTCCCCCTGATGGCCAGCGTGCCACCCTGGGGACAGGGACAGTGTCACCTGTGTCACCAGGGACACCCCAGTGTCACCTGTGTCACCTGAGTGTCACCTACACTGAGCTACAGCCACACCTGTGTCACCTGTGCCAGCCCCGTGTACCTGTTCCCCCTGACAGCCAGCGTGTCACCCTGGGGACACGGGGACACTTGAGTGTCACCTCAGTGTCACCTGGGACACCTCAGGGTCACCTGTGTCACCTACAGCCACACCTGTGTCATCTACACTGAGCTACAGCCACACCTGTGTCACCTGTCACCTGTGCCAGCCCCGTGTACCTGTTCTCCCTGATGGCCAGTGTGCCGCCCTGGGGACAGGGACAGTGTCACCTGTGTGTCACCTGTGTCACTTGGGACACCCCAGTGTCACCTACAGCCAGCCCCGTGTCACCTGTGTCACCTACACAGCTACAGCCACCTCACTGTCACCTACAGCCACACCTGTCCCAGGTGTGCCCAGGTGCATCCAGGTGTGCCCAGGTGTGTTTCTAACCCTCCCCAGGTGTGCCCAGGTGTGCCCAGGCATACCCAGGTGTGCCCCCAGGTGCATCCAGGTGTGCCCAGGTGTATCTGAAATGTACCCAGGTGCACCCAGGTGTGTCCCCAGGTACACCCAGGTGTGCCAGGTGTCCCCAGGTGTGCCCAGATGTACCAAGGTGTGCCCAGGTGTCCCCAGGTGTGCCCCCAGGTGCGTACCAGGTGTGCCCAGGCATGTTTCTAACTCCCCCGGATGCCCCCAGGTGCCCTCAGGTGTGTTTCTAACCCTCCCCAGGTGTGCCTAGGTGTGACCCACAGCTGTCCCAGGTACACCCAGGTGCACCCAGGTGTGTGCCCAGGTGCGCCCAGGTGTGCCCAGGTGTGCCCAGCTGTGCCCTCACCTCCTGGCAGATGGAGTTGATGTCGGCCCCCGAGATCTTGTCCGGCCGCGCCACGTCTGGGTCCGGGGTCAAGGAAACGGCGCAGGTGTGCCCAGGTGTGCCCAGGTGTGCCCTCACCATGCCCAGGTGTGTGCCTAACCCCATCCACCTGTGCCCAGGTGTGCCCAGGGTGTGCCCAGGTGTGTTCCCAACCCTCCCCAGGTGTGCCCAGGTGCCCCCAGGCGTGCCCAGGTGTGCTTCTAACCCCCCCCAGGTGTGCCCAGGTGTGTTTTTAACCCTCCCCAGGTGCCCCCAGGTGTGCCCAGGTGTGCCCAGGTGTATTTTTAGCCCTATCCAAGTGTGTTCAGCTGTGCCCAGGAGCATCCGAATCCCCCCCAGGGTGCCCCCAGGTGTGCCCAGGTGAGTCTCTAACCCCCTCAGATGTGCCCAGGTGCCCCCAGGTGTGGATCCAACCCTCCAGGTACCCTCAAGTGTGTCTCAACCCTCCCCAGGTGTGCCCAGGTGCATTCCCATCCTCCCCAGATGCCCCCAGGTGTGCCCAGGTGTGTTTCCAACCCTCCCAGGTGTGCCCAGCTGTGCCCAGGTGCGCCAGGTGCGGATACAATCCTCCAGGTCCACCTCCTCGGACAGGTGTGTGCCCAGGTGTGTCCCTAACCTCTCCAGGTGCCCCCAGGTGTGCCCAGGTGTGTTTCCAACTCCCCCAGGTGCCCCCAGGTGTGCCCAGGTTTGGATACAATCCTCCAGGTGTGCCCAGGTGTGTTCCCAACCCTCCCCAGGTGTGCCCAGGTGCACCCAGGTGTGTTTCTAACCCTCCCCAGGGTGCCCGCAGGTATGCCCAGGTGAGTTTCTAACCCCCTCAGATGTGCCCAGGTGTGTCTTTAACCCCCCCCGGGTGTGCCCATGTGTGCCCAGGTGTGTCTCTAACCTCCCCAGGTGCCCCCAGGTGTGCCCAGTTGTGTGCCCAGGTGCCCCCAGGTGTGTTTCTGACCCTCCCCAGGTGTGCCCAGGTGTGTTTCTAACCCCCCCCAGATGCCCCCAGGTGTGCCCAGGTGTGTCTCAACCCTTCCCAGGTGTGCCCAAGTGAGCCCAGATGTCCCCAGGTGTGTTTCCAACCCTCCCAGCTGCCCCCAGGTGTGCCCAGGTGTGTCTTTAACCCCCCCCCAGGTGTGCCCAGGTGCCCCAGGTGCCCCAGGTTTGGATACAATCCTCCAGGTCCACCTCCTCGGACAGGTTCATCTTGCCGGTGATGGTGGAGAAGATGAGGCGCTTCTGGCGCCGGTCGGGCAGCGGGAACTCGATCTTGCGGTCCAGGCGGCCGGGCCGGAGCAGCGCCGGGTCCAGCGTGTCCGCCCGGTTGGTGGCCATGATCACCTGGGGACAGGTGAGGGATCAGGTGAGGGGTCAGGGACACCTGAGATCCTCAAAATTCCATAAAAATCCATAAAGACTCCATAAAACCTCATGGAACCCCAGAATTCCTGGTCCAGGTGTGCCCATGGTTGGTGGCCAAGATCTCCTGGAGATACCTGAGGACACCTGAGATCCTCAAAATTCCATAAAATCCCATAAAATTCCACCAAGACTCCATAAAACCTCATAAAACCCCAGAATTCCTGGTCCAGGTGTCTCCATGGTTGGTGGCCATGATCTCCTGGAGACAGGTGACAGGTGAGGACACACCTGAGATCCTCAAAACCCCATAAAATCCCATAAAAGCTCCATAAAACCTCATAAAAACAACTAAAGCCCCAGAATTGCTGATCCAGGGGTCCACCTGGTTGGTGGCCATGATCTCTTGGGCACAGGTGACAGGTGAGGACACACCTGAGATCCTCAAAACTCCATAAAACTCCGTGAGAACCCATAAAGACTCCATAAAACCTCACAAAAACCCAGAATTGATTATCCAGGTGTGCCCATGGTTGGTGGCCATGATCTCCTGGAGATACCTGAGGACACCTGAGATCCCCAAAACCCCATAAAAATCCATAAAATTCCATCAAGACTCCATAAAACTTTAAAAAACCCCAGAATTGCTGACTCAGGTGTCCCCACGGTTGGTGGCCAAGATCTCCTGGGGACAGGTGACAGGTGAAGACACACCTGAGATCCTCAAAACCCCATAAAACTCCGTAAGAACCCATAAAGACTCCATAAAACCCCAGAATTCCTGGTGCAGGTGCGCCCAGGTGTCCTCATGGTTGGTGGCCATGATCTCCTGGAGATACCTGAAGACACCTGAGATCCCCAAAACCCCATAAAATCCCATAAAAATCCACCAAGGCTCCATAAAACCTCATAAAACCCCAGAATTGATTATCCAGGTGTCCATCTGGTTGGTGGCCATGATCTCCTGGGCACAGGTGAGGACACACCTGAGATCCTCAAAACCCCATAAAACTCCGTAAGAACCCATAAAGACTCCATAAAACCTCATAAAACCCCAGAATTCCTGGTGCAGGTGTCCCCATGATTGGTGGCCGTGATCTCCTGGGGACAGGTGACAGGTGAGGACACACCTGAGATCCTGTAAATTCCATAAAACTCCGTAAGAACCCATAAAGACTCCATAAAACCCCAGAATTCCTGGTGCAGGTGCACCCAGGTGTCCTCATGGTTGGTGGCCAGGATCTCCTGGAGATACTGAGGACACCTGAGATCCTCAAAATTCCATAAAATCCCATAAAAATCCATAAAAACTCCATAAAACCTCCTAAAATCCCCATAATTCCTGGTGCAGGTGTCCACCTGGTTGGTGGCCATGATCTCCTGGAGATACCTGAGGACACCTGAGATCCCCAAAACCCCATAGAACTCCATAAAAATCCACCAAGACTCCATAAAACCTCATAAAACCCCAAAATTCTGGATCCAGGTGTCTCCAGGTTGGTGGCCGTGGTCACCTGGAGATACCTGAGGACAACTGAGCGCACCTTGACGTTGACGTTCTGGTCGAAGCCGTCCATCTGGTTCAGGAGCTCCAGGAGGATCCGTTGGACCTCGCGGTCGGCTTGGGGAGAAAAACGGAAATTTTGGGACCTCTGGATTTCGGGGATTCCACCCAAAATTCCAAATTCCACCCAAAACCCCCAAATTCTGTCCAGGTGACCCCAAAATTCCACCCAAAACCCCAAATTCCACCCAGATGTTCCTGAGGTTCATCCTGAGGTTCTCCAGAAGGTTCTTCACCCCCAAATTCCTCCCAAAATCCCAAATTCCGCCCGAATTTTACCCAAATTTCTCCAAAATTCCAACCTGGGCTCTCCAGGTGGGCCCTGATCCCTTCTTGCACCCCAAATCCCACCCAGGTGTCCACAAACCCCACCCTGGTGTTCATCCTGATGTTCTCCAGAAGGTTCCTCAAGCCCAAATCCCACCAAAAACCCCAAACTCCACCCAGGACCACCCAAACCCCACCCCAGTGGAGACCCCTCCCCAGTTTGGGGGTCTGGGGCCCTCAAACCCTACATTGATGTTCTCCTGACCTTCATCCAGAAGTTCTCCAGATGTTCCTCAAGCCCAAAATCCACCCCAAAACCCCAAATTCCGTCCAGGTGACCCCAAAATTGTGTCCAGGTGACCCCAAATCCCACCCAGGTGTCCCTAAACCCCACCTTGGTCTCCATCCTGATGTTCTCCAGAAGGTTCCTCACCACCAAAAACCCCCAAAATCCCACCCAGGACCCCCTAGACCCCACCCAGGACCACCCTCCTGGAGACCCCTGCCCAGTTTGGAGGTCCGAGGTCCTCAAACCCCATCCAGGTGTCCCCAGGCCTCACCTTGAAGTTCTCCAGAAGGTTCCTCAAGCCCAAATCCCACCAACAACCACCCAAAATCCCACCCAGGACTATCCAAACTCCACCCAGGACCACCCTCCTGGAGACCCCTCCCCAATTTGGGGGTCTGGGGTCCTCAAACCCACCTCGAGGTTCTCCTGACCTTCATCCAGAAGTTCTCCAGAAGGTTCCTCACCACCAAAAACCCCCAAAATCCCACCCAGGACCACCCAAACTCCACCAAGGACCACCCAAACCCCACCCCAGTGGAGACCCCTCCCCAGTTTGGGGGTCTGGGGTCCTCAAACCCCACCTTGATGTTCTCCTAACCTTCATCCTGATGTTCTCCAGATGTTCCTCAAGCCCAAATCCCACCAAAAACCCCCAAAATCCCACCCAGGACCACCCAAACTCCACCCAGGACCACCCAAACCCCACTCCAGTGGAGACCCCTCCCCAATTTGGGGGTCTGGGGTCCTCAAACCCCACCCAGGTGTCCCCAAACTCCACCTTGGTCTCCATCCTGATGTTCTCCAGAAGGTTCCTCACCACCAAACTCCCCCCCCAAACTCCACCCAGGACCACCCCAGACCCCACCCCCCTGGAGACCCCTCCCCAATTTGGGGGTCTGGAGTCCTCAAATCCCACCTTGATGTTCTCCTGACCTTCATCCAGAAGTTCTCCAGAAGGTTCCTCAAGCCCAAAATCCACCCAGAACCCCAAATTCCGTCCAGGTGACCCCAAAATTGTGTCCAGGTGACCCAAAAATTCATCCAGGTGTCCCCAGGCCCCACCTTGGTCTCTCCATCTTGAAGTTCTCCAGAAAGTTCCTCAAGCCCAAATCCCACCAAAAACCCCAAAATCCCACCAAAGACCACCCAAACCCCACCCAGGACCACCCTCCTGGAGACCCGTCCCCAATCTGGGGGTCTGGGTTCCTCAAACCCCACCTTGATGTTCTCCTGACCTTCATCCTGATGTTCTCCAGAAGGTTCCTCAAGCCCAAATCCCACCAGAAGCCCCCAAACCCCACCCAGGACCACCCAAACCCCACCCAGGACCACCCTCCTGGAGACCCCTGCCCAGTTTGGAGGTCCGAGGTCCTCAAACCCCATCCAGGTGTCCCCAGGCCTCACCTTGAAGTTCTCCAGAAGGTTCCTCAAGCCCAAATCCCACCACAACCACCCAAAATCCCACCCAGGACCACCCAAACTCCACTCAGGACCACCCCAGAGCCCACCCCAGTGGAGACCCTTCCCCAATTTGGGGCTCTGGGGTCCTCAAACCCCACCCAGGTGTCCCCAGGCCTCACCTTGATGTTCTCCAGAAGGTTCCTCAAGCCCAAATCCCACCAAAAACCCCAAAATCCCACCCAGGACCACCCAAACCCTACTCCAGTGGAGACCCCTCCCCAGTTTGGGGGTCTGGGGCCCTCAAACCCTACATTGATGTTCTCCTGACCTCCATCCAGAAGTTCTCCAGAAGGTTCCTCAAGCCCAAATTCCACCCAGAACCCCAAATTCCATCCAGGTGACCCCAAAATTGTGTCCAGGTGACCCCAAAATTCATCCAGGTGTCCCCAGGCCCCACCTTGGTCTCTCCATCTTGAAGTTCTCCAGATGTTCCTCAAGCCCAAATCCCACCAAAAACCCCAAAACCCCACCCAGGACCATCCAGACCCCACCCAGGACCACCCCCCTGGAGACCCCTGCCCAGTTTGGAGGTCCAGGTCCTCAAACCCCACCCAGGTGTCCCCAAACTCCACCTTGGTCTCCATCCTGATGTTCTCCAGAAGGTTCCTCACCACCAAACCCCCCCCAAATCCCACCCAGGACCACCCAGACCCCACCCAGGACCACCCTCCTGGAGACCCCTCCCCAATTTGGGGGTCTGGGTTCCTCAAACCCCACCTTGATGTTCTCCTGACCTTCATCCTGATGTTCTCCAGATGTTCCTCAAGCCCAAATCCCACCAAAAACCCCCAAAATCCCACCCAGGACCACCCAAACTCCACCCAGGACCACCCAGACCCCACCCCAATGGAGACCCCTGCCCAGTTTGGGGGTCTGGGGTCCTCAAACCCCACCCAGGTGTCCCCAAACTCCACCTTGGTCTCCATCCTGATGTTCTTCAGAAGGTTCCTCAAGCCCAAATTCCACCAGAAACCACCCAAAATTCCACCCAGGACCACCCAAACCCCACCCAGGACCACCCCAAACCCCGCCCAGGACCACCTTTCTGGAGACCCCTGCCCAGTTTGGAGGTCCAGGTCCTCACCGCCGGTCTGGGCGTCGAAGCGCTTGGTGGCGATGGCGTCGATCTCGTCGATGAAGATGATGGCCGGCGCGTTCTCCTTGGCCAGGCGGAAGACGTCGCGCACCATGCGCGGGCCCTCGCCCAGGTACTTCTGCACGAACTCCGAGCCCACCACGCGGATGAAGGCGGCTGCAGGAGAAGACACCCCACCGAAAAAGAAATCAGAAGTTTGGGATTGTCCAAAATCACAGAAATGCCACCGGGAACCCATGGAGATCACCAGGAATCCAAAACATCTCCAGAAATCCTGATGTCCCCAAACCCCACCCAGGTGTTGTTGACCTTCATCCTGAAGTTCTCCAGAAGGTTCCTCACTCCAAAAACCTCCTCAAACCCCACCCAGATGTCACCAAACCCCTCAAGATGTCCCCAAAGCCCACCCAGACTTCCATTCTGAAGTTCTCCAGAAGGTTCCTCACCCCCAAAACCTCCTCAAACCCCATTGAGATGTCTCCAAACCCCACCCAGGTGATCTTGACCTTCACCCTTAAGTTCTCCAGAAAGTTCCTCACACCCAAAACCTCCTCAAACCCCACCCAGATGTCACCAAACCTCTTGAGATGTCCCCAAACCCCACCCAGGTGTCTCCAAACCCCACCCAGGTGTTCCTGACCTTCATCCTGAAGTTCTCCAGAAGGTTCCTCACCCCCAAAACCTCCTCAAACCTCACCCAGATGTCACCAAACCTCTTGAGATGTCCCCAAACCCCACCCAGGTGTCACCAGACCCCACCCAGGTGTTCCTGACCTTCACCCTGAAGTTCTCCAGAAGGTTCCTCACCCCCAAAACCTCCTCAAGATGTCACCAAAGATGTCACCAAACCTCTTGAGATGTCCCCAAAACCCACCCAGGTGTCTCCAAACCCCACCCAGACTTCCTTCCTGAAGTTCTCCAGAAAGTTCCTCAGCCCCAAAACGTCCTCAAATCCCATTGAGATGTCTCCAAACCTCCTGAGATGTCCCCAGACCCCACCCAGGACCCCTCCAGGTGTCCCCAAACCCCACCCAGGTGTCTCCAAACCTCACCCAGGTGATCTTGATCTTCATCCCGAAGTTCTCCAGAAGGTTCCTCACCCCCAAAACCCAACCAGAACCTGCCCAAACCCCACCCAGGACCCATTGAGATGTCTCCAAACCTCTCGAGATGTCCCCAAATCCCACCCAGGTATCTCCAAACCCCCTGGAGATGTCCCCAGGCCCCACCTGTGGTGTGGTGGGCCACGGCCTTGGCCAGCATGGTCTTCCCGCAGCCGGGGGGGCCGTACATGAGCACCCCCCGCGGGGGGTCAATGCCGATCTGCAGGAGAGGACACCTGAGGTCACCTGAGGTCCTCAAGGTGCCCTGGAGATCACCTGAGGGTCCTCAAGGTGATCTGAAGGTCCTCAAGGTGACCTGGAGGTGACCTGAGGTCCTCAAGGTGCCCTGAAGGTCACCTGGAGGTCCTCAAAGTCACCTGAAAATGACCTGGAGGTCCTCCAGGTGACCTGAAGATCACTTGAGGGTCTCCAAGGTGACCCGGAGGTGATTTGAGATCCTCAAGGTGCCCTGGAGGTCACCTGAGGGTCTCCAAGGGGACCCTGGATGTCCTCAAGGTGCCTTGGAGGTCACCTAAGGGGCCTCGAGGTGACCTGAGGGGCTTCAAGATGCCCTGGAGATGACCTGAGGATCCTCAAGGTGACCTAGAGGTGACCTGAGGGTCTCCAAGGGGACCCTGGATGTCCTCAAGGTCACCTGGAGATCACCTGAGGGTCCTCAAGGTGCCCTGAAGGTCACCTGGAGGTCCTCAAAGTCACCTGAAGATGACCTGGAGGTCCTCCAGGTGACCTGAAGTTCACTTGAGGGTCTCCAAGGTGACCTGGAGGTGACTTGAGATCCTCAAGGTGCCTTGGAGGTCACCTGAAGGTCCTCAAGGTGACCTGAGGGGCTTCAAGATGCCCTGGAGGTCCTCAAGGTGCCCTGGAGATCACCTGGAGATCTCCAAGGTGACCTGAAGGTCCTCAAGATCACCTGAAGATGACCTGAAGGTGATCTGAGGTCACCTGAGGGTCTCCAAGGTGACCTGAGGGGCTTCAAGGTGCCCTGGAGATGACCTGAGGATCCTCAAGGTGACCTGAAGGTGTCCTGGAGGTCACCTGGAGGTCCTCAAGGTGCCCTGAAGGTCACCTAAGAGTCCTCAAGGACACCTGAGGAGCCCCAAGGTCACCTGAAGATAACCTGGAGATCACCTGAGGGTCTCCAAGGTGACCTGGAGGTCCTCAAGGCCACCTGGAGATGACCTGGAGGTCCTCCAGGTGACCTGAAGTTCACTTGAGGGTCTCCAAGGTGACCCGGAGGTGACTTGAGATCCTCCAGGTGCCCTGGAGGTGACCTGAGGAGCCCCAAGTCCACCTGAAGATGACCTGAAGGCCACCTGGAAATGACCTGGAGGTCCCCAGGACGTCTCCCCTGGTGACCCAGAAGATCCCCAGAAGGTCCCACCCAGTGGCCCAGGAGATCCCCAGGAGGTCCCAGGAGGTCCCAAAAGATCCCCAGAAGATCCCAGAAGATCCCCAGGAGGTCCCCAGGAGGTCCCCAGGAGGTCCCAGAAGATCCCCAGAAGGTCCCCAGAAGATCCCCAGGAGATCCCTAGAAGGTCCCCAGAAGATCCCCAGGAGATCCCCAGAAGATCCCCAGGAGGTCCCCAGAAGATCCCCAGGAGGTCCCCAGGAGGTCCCCAGGAGGTCCCAGAAGATCCCCAGAAGGTCCCCAGAAGATCCCCAGGAGATCCCTAGAAGGTCCCCAGAAGATCCCCAGGAGATCCCCAGAAGATCCCCAGGAGGTTCCCAGAAGATCCCCAGGAGGTCCCCAGGAGGTCCCCAGGAGGTCCCAGAAGGTCCCAGAAGATCCCCAGGAGGTCCCAGAAGGTCCCAGAAGGTCCCAGAAGATCCCCAGAAGATCCCCAGGAGGTCCCAGGAGGTCCCACCCGGTGGCTCAGGAGGTCCCAGGAGGTCCCAGGAGGTCCCCAGAAGATCCCCAGAAGATCCCCAGGAGGTCCCCAGAAGATCCCCAGAAGGTCCCCAGGAGGTCCCCAGGAGGTCCCAGGAGGTCCCAAGAGATCCCCAGAAGGTCCCACCCGGTGGCCCAGGAGGTCCCAGGAGGTCCCAGAAGATCCCCAGAAGGTCCCACAAGGTCCCCAGAAGGTCCCACAAGGTCCCAAAAGATCCCCAGAAGATCCCCAGAAGATCCCCAGGAGGTCCCCAGGAGGTCCCCAGGAGGTCCCCAGAAGGTCCCACAAGGTCCCCAGGAGGTCCCAGAAGATCCCCAGAAGATCCCCAGGAGGTCCCAGAAGGTCCCCAGAAGATCCCCGGAAGATCCCCAGAAGGTCCCAGAAGATCCCCAGGAGGTCCCCAGAAGATCCCCAGGAGATCCCCAGATGGTCCCCAGAAGATCCCCAGAAGATCCCCAGAAGATCCCCAGATGGTCCCCAGAAGATCCCCAGAAGATCCCCAGAAGATCCCCAGATGGTCCCCAGAAGATCCCCAGAAGATCCCCAGATGGTCCCCAGGAGATCCCCAGGATGTCCCCAGAAGCTCCCCAGAAGATCCCAGGAGGTCCAAAAAGATCCCCAGGAGGTCCCACCAGGAGGTCCCACAAGATCCCCAGAAGGTCCCCAGAAGATCCCCAGGAGGTCCCACCAGGAGGTCCCACCAGGTCCCACCAGAAGGTCCCACCAGAAGGTCCCAGGAGGTCCCCAGGAGGTCCCAGAAGGTCCCAGAAGATCCCCAGGAGGTCCCAGAAGGTCCCCAGGACATCTCGCCTGGTGGCCCAGGAGGTCCCAGGAGGTCCCAAAAGATCCCCAGAAGATCCCCAGAAGGTCCCACCAGGAGGTCCCAGGGGGTCCCACCAGAAGGTCCCACCAGAAGGTCCCACCCAGTGGCCCAGAAGGTCCCAGGAGGTCCCCAGAAGGTCCCACCAGGAGGTCCCACCAGGAGGTCCCACCAGGAGGTCCCAGGAGATCCCCAGGAGGTCCCACCAGGAGGTCCCCAGAAGGTCCCACCAGGAGGTCCCACCAGGAGGTCCCAGGAGGTCCCAGGAGGTCCCCAGAAGATCCCACCAGGTCCCACCTGTTTGTAGAGCTCGAAGTGGGTCAGGGGCAGCTCCACGGCCTCGCGCACCTCCTGCTTCTGGATGTCCATGCCCCCGATGTCGGCGTAGACAACGTCCGGCTTCTGGTCTGGGGGGAACTGGGATGGACTGGGGGGAACTGGGAGGGACTGGGAGGGACTGGGATGGACTGGGGGGAACTGGGAGGGACTGGGGGGAACTGGGGGGAACTGGGAGGGACTGGGGGGAACTGGGACAAACTGGGATGGACTGGGACCAGTTTGGGGCAACTGGGATGGACTGGGATAAACTGGGAGGGACTGGGATGGACTGGGATGGGACTGGGATGGGACTGGGAGGGACTGGGATGGAACTGGGATGGAACTGGGATGGGACTGGGATGGACTGGGGGGAACTGGGACAAACTGGAAGGGACTGGGAGGGAACTCGGAGGAACTGGGATGGACTGGGACCAGTGCGGGGCCAACTGGGAGCAACTCAGACCAGTCTGGGGCAACGGGGAGCAACTGGGAGGGACTGGGAGGGACTGGGACCAGTTTGGGGCAAACTGGGATGGACTGGGACAAACTGGGATGGACTGGGACCAGTGCGGGTCCAACTGGGAGCAACTGGGATGGACTGGGAGGGAACTGTGACCAGTGTGGACCAACTAGGGCAAACTGGGATGGACTGGGACCAGTGCAGGGAAACTGGGATGGACTGGGAGGGACTGGGACCAACTGGGACCAGTGCGGGGCTACGGGGATGGACTGGGACCAGTCTGGGGCAACTGGGAGGGACTGGGATGGACTGGGAAGAAGCCCAGGTGTGCCCAGGTGTGCCCTGATGCCCTCAAGGTGCCTCCACTGAACATCTCATGGACTTCTGATGACCCCAAACCCCATTTCTTCACCCCAAACCCCATTTTTTAGACCCCAAGCCCCATTTTTTCCCCCCAAACCGACGTTTTATGGACCCCAGGTGTGCCCAGGTGTGCCCGGGTGAAACCTGATGCCCTCAAGGTGCCTCCACTGAACATCTCAAGACCTTCAGATGACCCCAAACCCCATTTCTTCACCCCAAACCCCATTTTTTGGACCTCAAATCCCATTTTTTCGACCCAAAACAACATTTTATGGACCCCAGGTGTGCCCAGGTGTGCCCAGGTGTGTCCTGCTGACCTCAACATGGTTCCACTGAACATCTCGTGAACTTTTGATGACCCCAAACCCCATTTCTTCACCCCAAACCCCATTTTTTCCCCCCAAACCGACGTTTTATGGACCCCAGGTGTGCCCAGGTGAGCCCTGATGTGCCCTGCTGACCTCAACATGGTTCCACTCAACATCTCAAGAACTTTTGATGGCCCCAAACCCCATTTCTTCACCCCAAACCCCATTTTTTGGACCCCAAACCCCATTTTTTTCCCCCCAAACCGACGTTTTATGAACCCCAGGTGTGCCCAGGTGTGCCCAGGCGTGCCCAGGTGCCCCACCTGAGGTGAGCATCATGATGCTGCTGTCGGCCTCGGGGGGCAGCACGTCCACCAGGGCGTTGCTGTGCTTGTGCAGCGCCACCGAGGCGTTGGGCTTGAGCAGCTCGCGGTCGATGGTGCTCAGGATGCGCACGTAGTAGTTGGAACCTGCGGGGACACACCTGGGGTCACCTGGGGAACACCTGGGGTCACCTGGAGATCACCTGGGGTCACCTGGAGATCACCTGAGATCACCTGGAGATCACCTGAGATCACCTGGAGATCACCTGGAGATCACCTGGGGATCACCTGGAGACCACCTGGGTCACCTGGGGTCACCTGGGATCACCTGGAGATCACCTGGGATCACCTGGAGATCACCTGGAGATCACCTGGAGATCACCTGGGGTCACCTGGGGATCACCTGGAGATCACCTGGAGATCACCTGGAGATCACCTGGAGATCACCTGGGGATCACCTGGAGATCACCTGGGGATCACCTGGGGATCACCTGAGATCACCTGGAGATCACCTGGAGATCACCTGGGGTCACCTGGGGATCACCTGGAGATCACCTGGAGATCACCTGGGGTCACCTGGAGATCACCTGGGGTCACCTGGAGATCACCTGGAGATCACCTGGGGATCACCTGGAGATCACCTGGGGATCACCTGGGGATCACCTGAGATCACCTGGAGATCACCTGGAGATCACCTGGGGTCACCTGGGGATCACCTGGAGATCACCTGGAGATCACCTGGGGTCACCTGGGGATCACCTGGAGATCACCTGGAGATCACCTGGAGACCACCTGGATCACCTGGGATCACCTGGAGATCACCTGGGGTCACCTGGAGATCACCTGGGATCACCTGGGGTCACCTGGGGTCACCTGGGGATCACCTGGGGTCACCTGGGGTCACCTGGGGTCACCTGGAGATCACCTGGAGATCACCTGGAGATCACCTGGAGATCACCTGAGATCACCTGGAGATCACCTGGGATCACCTGGAGATCACCTGGAGATCACCTGGGGATCACCTGGGATCACCTGGAGATCACCTGAGATCACCTGGAGATCACCTGAGATCACCTGGAGATCACCTGGAGATCACCTGGGGATCACCTGGAGATCACCTGGAGATCACCTGGGGATCACCTGGGGTGGTGGGGTGGGGTCTGGGTGTGGTTGGAGGACGTGGGGAGGTGTGGGCAGCTCCAGGTTGGGCGCTAAGGTTCCATCCTTACGTCCTCACCACGGCCAGGTGAGGCCTCAGGTGTGCCCAGGTGTGCCCAGGTGTGTCCCCAGGTGTGCTCCTCACCTGTGGTGGTCCCCACCATGACCATGGTCTGCTCCACCCACTGTGGTGGCCAATGGGGACCTTCCCAACCCATCCCAGGTATCTCCAGGTGTCCCCAGGTGTGCCCAGGTGTCCCTCACCTGTGCTGGACCCTCCAATGACCACGTTCAGTTCCATGACCATTGATGACCAATGGGGACCTTCTCAACCCACGTCTCCACCCATCCCAGGTATCTCCAGGAGTGCCCAGGTGTGTCCCTCACCTGTGGTGGTCCCCACAATGACCATGGTCTGCTCCACCCACTGTGGTGGCCAACGGGGACCTTCCCAACCCATCCCAGGTATCTCCAGGTGTGTCCCCAGGTGAGGCCTCAGGTGTGCCCAGGTGTGTCCCCAGGTGTGCCCAGGTGTCCCTCACCTGTCACGGACCCTCCAATGACCACGTTCAGCTCCATGACCATTGAGGACCAATGGGGACCTTCTCAACCCATGTCCCCACCCATCCCAGGTATCTCCAGGTGAGGCCTCAGGTGTGCCCAGGTGTGTCCTTCACCTGTGGTGGGTCCCCACCATGACCATGGTGTGCTCCACACTCTGTGGTGGCCAATGGGGACCTTCCCAACCCATCCCAGGTATCTCCAGGTGTGTTCTCAGGTGTGCCCAGGTGTGTGCCCAGGTGTGTCCCTCACCTGTCATGGCCCCTCCAATGACCAGGTTCAGCTCCATGACCCTTGATGACCAATGGGGACCTTCTCAAGCCGTGTCCCCACCCATCCCAGGTGTCCCCAGGTGTGTCCTCAGGTGTGTCCCCAGGTGTGTCCAGGTGTGTCCCTCACCTGTGGTGGACCCTCCAATGACCACGTTCAGCTCCATGACCCTTGATGACCAATGGGGACCTTCTCAACCCATGTCCCCACCCATCCCAGGTGTCCCCAGGTGTGTCCAGGTGTGTCCCTCACCTGTCATGGCCCCTCCAATGACCACGTTCAGCTCCATGACCATTGAGGACCAATGGGGACCTTCTCAAGCTGTGTCCCCACCCATCCCAGGTGTCCCCAGGTGTGTCCCTCACCTGTCATGGACCCTCCAATGATCAGGTTCAGCTCCATGACCCTTGATGACCAATGGGGACCTTCTCAACCCATGTCCCCACCCATCCCAGGTGTCCCCAGGTGTGGCCTCAGGTGTGCCCAGGTGTGTCCCTCACCTGTGGTGGGTCCCCACAATGACCATGGTCTCGTCCACACTCTGTGGTGGCCAATGGGGACCTTCCCAAACCATCCCAGGTATCTCCAGGTGTGTTCTCAAGTGAGGTCTCAGGTGTCCCCAGGTGTGCCCAGGTGTGTCCCTCACCTGTGGTGGACTCTCCAATGACCACGGTTTGCTCCACCCACTGTGGTGGCCAATGGGGACCTTCCCAACCCATATCCCCACCCATCCCAGGTATCTCAGGTGTGCCCAGGTGTGTCCCCAGGTGTGTCCAGGTGTCCCCAGGTGTCCCCAGGTGTGCCCAGGTGTGTCCCTCACCTGTGGTGGGTCCCCACCATGACCATGGTCTGCTCCACACTCTATGGTGCCCAATGGGGACCTTCCCAACCCACCCCAGGTATCTCCAGGTGTGTTCTCAGGTGAGGCCTCAGATGTCTCCAGGTGTGCCCAGGTGTGTCCCTCACCTGTGGTGGACCCTCCAATGATCAGGTTCAGCACCATGACCATTGAGGACCAATGGGGACCTTCTCAACCCATGTCCCAACCCATCCCAGGTATCTCCAGGAGTGCCCAGGTGAGGTCTCAGGTGTCCCCAGGTGTGCCCAGGTGTCCCTCACCTGTGGTGGACCCTCCAATGATCAGGTTCAGCACCATGACCCTTGAGAACCAATGGGGACCTTCTCAACCCATGTCCCCACCCATCCCAGGTATCTCCAGGTGTGTCCCCAGGTGTGCCCAGGTGTGTCCTTCACCTGTGGTGGGTCCCCACCATGACCATGGTCTGGTCCACCTACTGTGGTGGCCAATGGGGACCTTCCCAAACCATCCCAGGTATCTCCAGGTGTGTGCCCAGGTGAGGTCTCAGGTGTGCCCAGGTGTGCCCAGGTGTGTCCCTCACCTGTGGTGGGTCCCCACCATGACCATGGTCTCGTCCACACTCTGTGGTGGCCAATGGGGACCTTCCCAAACCATCCCAGGTATCTCCAGGTGTGTCCCCAGGTGTGTTCTCAGGTGTGCCCAGGTGTGCCCAGGTGTGCCCAGGTGTGTCTCACCTGTGCCCAGGTGTGTCACTCACCTGTGGTGGAGCCCACGATGGCCGTGTTCTGGTCCGTGCCTACCAATGACCAACTGGACACTCCAAACCCACGTCCCCACCTACCCCAGGTGTATCTGGGTGTGCCCAGGTGTGCCCAGGTGTGCCCAGGTGTGCCACTCACCTGTGGTGGAGCCCACGATGGCCGTGTTCTGGTCGACGGCCTCCAGGAACTGCCCGATGACCAGCGGGACACTCCAAACCCCATCCCGTGTCCCTCACCTATCCCAGGTGTGCCCAGGTGTGCCCAGGTGTGTCTCACCTGTGGTGGAGCCCACGATGGCCGTGTTCTGGTCGACGGCCTCCAGGAACTGCCCGATGACCAGCGGGATGCTCTGGATGCGCTTCACCTCCTCCTGCGCGTGCAGGAACTCCTTCTTGAGGTTGCGCTGCTCGTCCTTGATGTACTCCTCCTGCACCTCCAGGAACTCCAGCTCCTGCTGCAGCTTCTGAAGGGGAGACAGGTGAGACAGGTGAGATACACCTGAGATACATCTGAGATACTCCTGAGATAGTCCTGAGGGACAACTGAAACACCTGGGTTACACCTGGGATACACCTGGGGCAGGGCTGAGCTCCTCCTGCACCTCCAGGAACTCCAGCTCCTGCTGCAGCTTCTGCAGGTGAGAGACACACCTGAGATACCTGGGATACACCTGAGATACACCTGAGATACAGCTAAAACACCTGAGATACACCTGGGATACACCTGGGGCAGGCTGAGCTCCTCCTGCACCTCCAGGAACTCCAGCTCCTGCTGCAGCTTCTGCAGGTGAGACAGGTGAGAAACACACCTGAGACACCTGGGATACACCTGAGGGACCTGAGATACACCTGGGATACACCTGAGATACACCTGGGGCAGGGCACAGCACAGGGCTGAGCTCCTCCTGCACCTCCAGGAACTCCAGCTCCTGCTGCAGCTTCTAAAGGTGAGAGACACACCTGAGACACCTGGGATACACCTGGGACAGGTGAGATACTCCTGAGGGACAGCTGAAACACCTGAGATACACCTGGGATACACCTGGGGCAGGCTGAGCTCCTCCTGCACCTCCAGGAACTCCAGCTCCTGCTGCAGCTTCTGCAGGTGAGAGATACACCTGAGACACCTGGGACACACCTGGGATACACCTGAGATACAGCTAAAACACCTGAGATACACCTGGGATACACCTGGGACAGGCTGAGCTCCTCCTGCACCTCCAGGAACTCCAGCTCCTGCTGCAGCTTCTGCAGGTGGGACAGGTGAGAGACACACCTGAGATACCTGAGATACACCTGGGTTACACCTGAGATACACCTGAGATACACCTGGGATACACCTGGGATACACCTGGGGCAGGCTGAGCTCCTCCTGCACCTCCAGGAACTCCAGCTCCTGCTGCAGCTTCTAAAGGTGACAAACACACCTGAGACACCTGGGACACACCTGAGGGACACCTGAGATACACCTGGGATACACCTGAGACACACCTGAGACACACCTGAGACACACCTGAGACACACCTGAGGGACACCTGAGTGACACCTGGGCCAGGGGACATTGTCACACAGGTGTGACACTCCCCTTGTACCTGCTGGACAGGTCCTGTAACCCCTCACACCTGTCCCAGGTGTGTCCCCAGGTGTGTCCCCTCACCTGTCCCCAGGTGTGTCACACCTGTTCTCACCTTGTACCAGCTGGACAGGTCCCTGTAACCCCTCACACCTGTCACACAGGTGACCCCACAGGTGTGTCACACCTGTCCCCCTCACCTGTCCCCAGGTGTGCTCTCACCTTGTACCTGCTGTACAGATCCTCCAGGTCCCTGTATCCCCTCACACCTGTCCCCAGGTGTGTCACACCTGTCCAGGTGTGTCACACCTGTTCTCACCTTGGACCTGCTGTACACATCCCTGTAACCCCTCACACCTGTCACACAGGTAACCCCACAGGTGTGTCATACCTATCCCTAGGTAACCTCACCTGTCCCAGGTGTGTCACACCTGTTCTCACCTTGTACCTGCTGTACAGGTCCTGTAACCCCTCACACCTGTCACACAGGTGTGTTACACCTGTCCAGGTGTGTCACTCACCTTGTACCTGCTGTACAGGTCCTCCAGGTCCGCTCACCTGTCACACAGGTGACCCTACAGGTGTGTCACACCTGTCCCCAGGTGTGTCCCCCAGGTGTGTCACTCACCTTGTACCTGCTGTACAGATCCTCCAGGTCCCTGTAACCCCTCACACCTGTCCCCAGCTGTGTCCCCAGGTGTGTCCCCCTCACCTGTCCCAGGTGTGTCACACCTGTTCTCACCTTGTACCTGCTGTACAGGTCCCTGTAACCCCTCACCTGTCCCCAGGTGTGTCACTCCTGTTCTCACCTTGTACCTGCTGTACAGATCCTCCAGGTCCTCGGGCTCCGGCACCAGGAAGGAGAGGCCGGGGAGGGGCCGGGGGGCGGCCGAGGCCGGGACATCGTCCTGGACAGGTGAGAGACACAGGTGAGAGATGGACAGGTGAGAGATGGACAGATGGACAGGTGAGAGATGGACAGGTGAGACATGGACAGGTGAGATGGGACAGGTGAGACATGGACAGGTGAGACATGGACAGGTGAGATGGGACAGGTGAGACATGGACAGGTGAGATGGGACAGGTGAGATGGGACAGGTGAGACATGGACAGGTGAGACATGGACAGGTGAGACATGGACAGGTGAGACATGGACAGGTGAGATACAGGTGAGAGATGGACAGGTGAGAGACAGGTGAGACATGGACAGGTGAGACATGGACAGGTGAGAGATGGGACAGGTGAGATGGACAGGTGAGATGGGACAGGTGAGAGATGGGACAGGTGAGAGATGGGACAGGTGAGACATGGACAGGTGAGACACGGACAGGTGAGGTGGGACAGGTGAGACATGGACAGGTGAGATGGGACAGGTGAGATGGACAGGTGAGATGGGACAGGTGAGAGATGGGACAGGTGAGAGATGGGACAGGTGAGAGATGGGACAGGTGAGAGATGGACAGATGGACAGGTGAGAGATGGACAGATGGACAGGTGAGAGATGGACAGGTGAGAGATGGACAGGTGAGATGGGACAGGTGAGATGGGACAGGTGAGATGGGACAGGTGAGCCATGGACAGGTGAGATGGGACAGGTGAGGTAAAAATCCCAAATTTTTGGGGTTCCATGGAGCAAAATCCCCAAATTTTTGGGGGGAGGAAATTCCCAATTTTCGGGGGGAAATTCCCAAATTTTGGGGGTCCCTTGGGGAATTTGGGGTGAGAATTCCCAAATTTTGGGGTGGTTTGGGTGAGAATTCATGAATTTGGGGGTTTATGGGGGCAAAATTCCCAAATTTTGGGGTTCGGGGGGGGGGGGGGGGCAGAGAATTCCCAAATTTTGGGGTCCCTTGGGGAATTTGGGGGGAGAATTCCCAAATTTTGGTGGAAAATTCCCAAATTTTGGGGTGTTTTGGGTGAGAATTCCCAAATTTTGGGGTTTCTGGGTGACAATCCCCAAATTTTTGGCGGCTCCTGGGAGGAAATTCCCAATTTTCGGGGGAAATTCCCAAATTTTGGGGGTCCCTTGGGGAATTTGGGGTGAGAATTCCCAAATTTTGGGGTGGTTTGGGTGAGAATTCACGAATTTGGGGGGTTTATGGGGGCAAAATTCCAAATTTTGTGGTTTCGTGGGGGATTTCGGGTCAAAATTCCCAAATTTTGGGGGGTTTTGAGTGCGAATTCCCAGATTTTGGGGTTCCTGGAGGGAAAATTCCCAAATTTTGATGGGGAGTTCTGGGAGGAAATTCCTAAATTTTGGGCGGGAAAGATCCCAAATTTTGGGGTCCTGGGAGGGAAAAAATTCCCAAATTTCAGGGTTCTGGGGAGGGGGGGGGGGGAAGAGAATTCCCAAATTTTGGGGTCCCTTGGGGAATTTCGGGTCAAAATTCCAAATTTTGGGGGAAAATTCCCAATTTTGGGGGGTGGTTTGGGGTGAGAATTCCCAAATTTGGGGGGATCTTAGGAGGAAATTTCCCAAATTTTGGGGGGTTTTGGGTACAAATTCCCAAATTTTGGGGTTCCTTGGGGGGATTTCGTGTGACAACTCCCAAATTTTGGGGGGGAAATTCCCCAAATTTTGGGGTCTCGTGGGGGATTTTGGGTCAAAATTCCCAAATTTTGGGGTGTTTTGGGTGAGAATTCCCAGATTTTGGGGTTCCTGGGGTGGAAAATTGCCAAATTTTGGGGTCTCTTCGGGGATTTTGGGTCAGAATTCCAGAATTTTGAGGGGTTTTGGGTGCGAATTCCCAAATTTGGGGGGATCTTAGGAGGAAATTCCCACTTTTCTCGGGGAAATTCCCCAAATTTTGGGGTCCCTTGGGGGGATTTTGGGTGAGAAATCCCAAATTTTGGGCGAGAATTCTCAAATTTTTGGGGCTCCTGGGAGCAAAATTCCCCAAATTTTGGGGTGTTTTGGGTGAGAATCCCCAAATTTTGGGGTCCCTGAGAGGAAAATTCCCAGATTTTGGGGTCCCTTGGGGGATTTTGGGTGAGAATTCCCAATTTTTGGGGGCTCCTGGGAGGAAATTCCCAATTTTGGGGGGAAATTCCCAAATTTTGGGGTCCCCTTGGGGAATTTCGGGTCAAAATTCCCAAATTTTGGTGGAAAATTCCCAATTTTGGGCGGGTTTTGGGTACGAATTCCCAAATTTGAGGGGATCTTAGGAGGAAATTCCCAAATTTTGGGGGAAAATTCCCAAATTTTGGGGGGTTTTGGGTGAGAATTCCCAAATTTTGATGTCCCTGGGGGGAAAATTCCCAAATTTTGGAGGGAAATTCCCAAAACTTTGGGGGTCCTGGGGGAAATTCCCCGAATTTTTGGGTAATCCTGGGGAAAATTCCCAAATTTTTGGGGGGTTTTGGGGTGAGAATTCCCAAATTTTGGGGTCCTTGGGGGAAATTCCCAGAATTTTGGGGGATTTAAAGCGAGAATTCCCAAATTTTGGGCTCCTGAGGTGGAAAATTCCCAATATTTTGGGGTCCTGGGGTGGAAAATTCCCAATTTTGGGGTCCCTTGGGGGATTTTGGGGGTTCCTGGGCCTCCCCCCCCCCCAATTGGTATCACCCAAAAAGGGGCGTGGCCAAACCCGGAAGTGGGCGGAGCCCAACAAAGCGGGGACCCCTCGGGGCTCCCTCCCCCCCCCCCGCGCGCTCTTTTTTGGGGTTTTTGGGGTTTTTTTGGCTGCTCCCCCCCCGCCCCTCCCCCCCCCCCCAGGTTTTGGGGTCCCCCCGGGGTTTTGGGGACCCCCCCGGGCCCCTCCCCCCCCCCCCGTTCCCCCTCACCTGCGGCTTCTCCCCGAGCAGCCCCAGCTCCTCCATCGTGACGGGGCGCAGCGGAAGTGACGTCAGCGCGTCGGCGCCTGCGCGCGTGCGGGAGGGAGGGCGGGAGGCGGAGCGGTGACGTCAGGGAGGGAGGCCGCGCATGCGCGGGATGGTGCCGGAGCTCCCAGCAACTCCCAGTGACTCCCAGTCCATCCCAGTTCATCCCAGTTCGGCCCAGTTTGGCGCAGAGTCCTCTCAGTCCATCCCAGCCGCTCCCAGTGACTCCCAGTAAGTCCCAGTCCCTCCCAGTCCATCCCAGTAATTCCCAGTTCAATCCCAGTGACTCCCAGTTTGGCCCAGAGTCCTCCCAGTTCAACCCAGTTTGAGCCCAGGTGTGATCCCAGTGCTCCCAGTCCATCCCAGTTTGTCTCAGTCCCTCCAGTCCCCTCCCAGGTAACCCCAAACCAGTATAAACCAGTAACCACCAGTCCCTCCCAGTTCATCCCAGTCCCTCCCAGTTCAATCCCAGTAGCTCCCAGATCAATCCCAGTCCATCCCAGTTTGGCCCCAGTCCATCCCAGTAATTCCCAATCCCCTCCCAGTTCCCTCCCCAGTAACCCCAAACCCCAAACCAGTACAAACCAGTAACACCCCAGTTCCCTTCCAGTCCCCTCCCAGTACAAACCAGTAACCCCAAACCCCCCTCCCAGTTGCTCCCAGTCCCTCCCAGTTCATTCCCCCCATTTTTATTTTATTTTATTTTATTTTATTTTTATTTTATTTTTTATTCTCCGTTAATGCTGCTCTGGCCCCGCCCCTCGCGTGGGCGGAGCCTCTGATGCCCAAAGGGGCGGGGCCTCCCCATGGCCGCCTCTGATTGGTCCCTGCTCGGCTGCTGGGCGGAGCCTCCCTGCGCTCCCGTCAATCTGCCCGGAGGCTCCGCCCCTTCCACCCCGATTGGCTGCGGATGCGGAAGTGGGCGTGGCTTCGGTAGCGGCGCCTGGAAGGGGGGCGGGGCCAGAGGAGCCAAAATTGGGGAATTTGGGCCCCTTGGGAGCCCAAAATCCACCCGGGACCCCCCCAAATTCGGGAATTTCACCCCAAAATTCGGGAATTTCACCCCCAAAATTTGGGAATTCACACCCAGGACCGCCCAAAATCCACCCCAGGGACCCCCAAAATTTGGGAATTTTCCTCCAAAATTTGGGAATTTTCCTCCCCAAGACCCCCAAAATTTGGGAATTCTCCCCCCCAGGACACCCTAAAATCCACCCAGGGACCCCAAAATTCGGGAATTTTCCTCCAAAATTTGGGAATTTTCCCCCCCAAGACCCCAAAATTTGGGAATTCCAACCCAGGACCCCCAAAATCCACCCCAGAGACCCCAAAATTTGGGAATTTTCCTCCAAAATTTGGGAATTCCCCCCCCCCCCCCCCCCCAGGGCCCCCCCCCCCCAAACCCCTCAGGGACTCCAAAATTTGGGATTTTCCCCCCCAAAATTTGGAAATTTCCACCCAGGACCCCCCCAAAATTTGGGAATTTTCCCCCCCAAGACCACCAAAATTTGGGAATTTTCCCCCCAAGACCACCAAAATTTGGGAATTTTTCCACCCAGGACTTCCCAAAATCCCCCCAGGACCCCAAAATTCGGGAATTTCTCCCCCAAAATTTGGGAATTTTCCCCCCCAAGACCCCAAAATATGGGAATTTTTTCCCCCAGGACCCCCCAAAATTTGGGAATTCCCACCCAGGACCCCCCCAAAACCCCTCAGGGACCCCAAAATTCTGGGAATTTCCCCCCCCAGGGCCTCCAAAATTTGGGGGTTTTTCCCCCCCAAAATGTGGGCATTCCCCACCCAGGACCCCCAAAATTTTGAGATTTTCCCCCCCCCCCAAAAATTGGGAATTTCCCCTTCCCCCCCCAAGACCCCAAAATTTGGGAATTCTCCACCCAGGACCCCCCCAAAATCCACCCAGGGACCCCAAAATTTGGGATTTTTTCCCCCCCCAAGACCCCAACATTCGGGAATTTTCCCCCCCAAGACCCCCAAAATTTGGGTATTTTTCCACCCAGGCCTCCCCAAAATTCCCCCCAAGGACTCCAAAATTCGGGAATTTCACCCCAAAATTTGGGAATTCCCACCCAGGACCCCCCAAAATCCCCCCAGGACCCCAAAATTTGGGAATTTTCCCCCCCCAAGACCCCAAAATTTGGGAATTTTTCCCCCAGGACCCCCCCAAAATTCTGGATTTTCACCCCAAAATTTGGGAATTCCCCACCCTAGGACCCCCCCAAAATCCCCCCAAGGACTCCAAAATTTGGAAATTTGCCCCCCAGGACCCCCCAAAATTTGGGCATTTCCCCCAAAATTTGGGATTTTTTTCCACCCAGGACTTCCCAAAATTCCCCCAAGGACCCCAAAATTCGGGAATTTCACCCCCAAAATTTGGGAATTCCCACCCAGGACCCCCCAAAATCCACCCCAGGGACCCCAAAATTTGGGAATTTTCCCCCCAAAATTTGGGAATTCCCAACCAGGACCCCCTAAAATTTGGGAATTTACCCCCCCCAAGACCC